>JALIZH010018021.1:0-35466 GCA_030522465.1 Rhipicephalus appendiculatus
CGTAGGTGGCTAGATAGATAGATAGATAGATAGATAGATAGATAGATAGATAGATAGATAGATAGATAGATAGATAGATAGATAGATAGATAGATAGATAGATAGACGCTCAAAGTCGCCGATGTTCGCTAAGAAATGCTTCGCATTTAAAAGAAAACCTAAGAGAGATACAAAGAAGGCTGCAACTGTTAAACTAGGTAAGCAGCCGGGCTGGTGGCATCGTCCACTTGCCTGAATATGCAGGTAAATGCTCGCATTGGTTGTCGTTGCTCGATCTCGTTTGCGTAGAGGTGCTTGGCCCGAGTCTTGTTGCGCGTGGTCACCTCGAGCTGCATTCCGTTGCGCAAGGATCATGGAGCGCGAGCAGCTCGCCCGTTAAATATACAAGGCCGCCAAACAGAGTTACAATTTTCCGCTCGCCAGGATCTCTAGGTTCATATAGTCCCACAGATGCATGATCATTGCCCTACGGGGTGATCGAGCGTCTATGTCGCCGGACTGCACGATCCAAAATTGTGGGTTAAATCCCGGCTTCGTAGGATTGGCAGCCTGAGTAGAGGCAGGCTAATGGCGGCACCCAGGTTGTTGGGTCAAAATTCTCGTGTATACCTCCACACCGCGGGCGTTCTCGGGCCGTTTATTTTATATCCACAGGGTAGTGGGACCCGGCTCTCTGTTTTTTTGCGGCATATCTACCGCGGCTTCTTGAAACAGCTTCTTGGACGTGTTTGAACTTTTTGACTGTGCGCGCGCAAAAGAAAGAAAGAGAGAGAGAAAAAACATCCTCCCAAAGGGAACCCTGATGGGATGCGAAGCAGCAGCGTTGCGCATGGCAGCGGTGGAGAGAGTGAAGCGAGAGAGAGGTGACACGTACAGACGTGTTTCAACGCGTACGTTATTAGGCGCGCGTCAGGCAGCAGCTGCGGGCGCTGCGGCGAGCGCGCGGCAGGCGAGGGAGAGAGTAACGTCAGCGCGCACTGCGAGGGGAGCGTGACGTCAACGCGCAGTTGCGGCCTGACCTACTTGGCACCGCTCCAACATCTGCGGCGAGGGGAGTGCGTTGCGGCGCGTTCGTACGGACGCACGGACGGAGGGACAGCGTTACACAGCCTAGTCAAAGAGCTGCTTCGCATCTAAAAAAGCGCACTTAAACACTCTCTCTGAGGAGCGCAACCGTGCTTGCATTGGCGACCGCACAGGAGCGCAAGGCCGCACCTCGGGATGGTTGCTAGGGTGGGGACTTAATGGTACTTCTATGTGTAATTGGCAGGCAGAATTTCACGGTCGCACTGTTTCTCTTTTGTAGCTGTGAAAACGGCGGTTCCATATAAGGTGCCAGTTTGAAATTTCGTACTCAAATACAGAAAAGTATGAGAAGTTACCGGGGGAAAATTGCACAAAGTCAGGGTCAACCGCTTTGTTGGCGAACACGCAAAATTTCCGAAATAAAGCTGTTCTGGACGCACCTGAATTACTGACCATATAATCAATGCAGCAACAGTAAGCGAATGAAACCGAATAAGCAGATTCTAATTTCTCTGTATCAACTGATAAAATGACATTTCAAGATGGACCTTAGAGAAGTCGTTCTATATGAATCTGGATAGGCATGAGCTCGCAATAACGCATCGTCTAATCCGAAACAACTGGTTTAAATCCTCAATTTTTTCCCGCACACTATAAATTACCGGAATAAGCTAACCGACGCAGAAGCGTTTCAATTATCTTTAGCCTGAATTTCTTGCTTGCACCCACAATGAGAGTGCATGAATTAATGCGCTCAACTCGCTATGCGTCGTTTGGTTAGTTTAGTAGCGCGGAATTTTTGGCCATTTTTAGGTTCCGTTCTCTGAGTGACGACAAGGGATATCCACATAATGCATGTCATTTTCTTGCAAATTTTCCGCTCCTTAAAGTGAAGCAGATTTCTTCAAATCTGACCGATATTGCAAATTTGGTCAAATTTTAAGCACTACGACATAAGTTTTAAGTCAGTTTGCATGTTTGAAATTTTGTAGCTCAAAAGCTGTGAAGTGGTGAATTTCAATTCTGCTTCTCTGGTTGTATGCATTTCTGCAGAAAAAAATAATCAACTGCTTATGCTGGAATGCGTTGGAAGTAATGCTGGGCGCTGGAAACAGTTGATCTCTTTCCAACAAAGTGTTCCAAGTGTTTTAGATGCGAAGCATCTTATGCTCGGGGCTATGTCCATCCCTCCCGCGTCCCCCGTCCGCCGTCCCGCGTCCCGCGTCCGGCCACTTTCATGAAGTAGGGAAGCACCCATTATGCGAACCAGAACACTGTAGTAATATGAAGGCCGTCAACCACTACCACAGTCATCAGAGTCATGGCCGAGAGCACAAAGAGGCTGCTTAGCAATGTCTGTGGCGTCTGGTAGGTGGTATCTGTCACCCAGGTTGACCCCATTCCTTGATCTTGCTTGCATGTGTTTGGAGGGGGACTGCTGCCGTGAAATGAGAGCGGGGATGAGAGCGGGAGATCGGGAATTTCATGAAGTAAGGAAGCACCCACTATGCGAACCAGAACATTGTAGTACAATATAAGGCCGTCAACCACCACTACAGTCAGCAGAGTCATGGCCGAGAGCACAGAGAGGCTGCATGCCTAGCAATGGCTAGGCAGGTGGTTTATGTCGCCCAGGTCAACGTTGGCCCAGGTTGACTCCATTCCTTGATCTTGCCCCCCATGTGTTTGGCGGGGGGCAAGTCCGTCCCTCCTTCCCGCGTCCCACACCACCACAGCGCATGCGCGTCCCCTCCACCTCTCTCTCTCCTCTCCTATGCTCACCCCCCTTTCTCTACTCTAGGAATCCTCTACTCTACGGAGCGGCGTCCCACATCCCCACAGAGCACGCGCGTCCTCTCCCCTTTCTCTACTCTGGGAATCCTTTACTCTACGGAACCCACGTCCCGCATCCCCACAGCGCATGCGCGTCCTCTCCGCCTCTCTCCTACGCTCGCCCCCTTTCTTTCCCCTAGAAATCCTGTACTCTACGGAGCGGTTCCCGCGTCCCACAGCGCATGCGCGTCCCCTCTCTCTCGTCTCCTACGGTTCCCCCCCGTTCTCTCCTCTAGGAATCCTCTACGGGGCTTAGTCCTTCCCGCGTCCCACACCACCACAGCGCATGTGCGTCCCCTCCCCCCTCTCTCCTACGCTCACCCCTTTCCCTACTCTAGGAATCCTCTACTCTACGGGGCGGCGCCCGCGTCTGACATCCCCACAGAGCACGCGCATCCTCTCCCCTCTCTTCTACGCTCACCCCCTTTCTCTCCTCTAGGAATCCTGTACTCTACGGAGCGGTTCTCGCGTCCCACACCCCCCGCAGCACATGCGCGTCCCCTCTCTCGCCTCTCTTACGGTGCCCCCCCGTTCTCTCCTCTAGGAATCCTCTATGGAGCGGCGCGCACGACAGGTGGTGTGACAGCTGCATACTCCGCTGGGGATGCCACGGTAGTTCCGCGGTATGAAAATGACGGAGCGCGCGCGGCTCATTCTCTCTCCTGTGCAGCGCCGCGATGAGCGCCCGGACCGCTGCCGTGAAATGAGAGCGGCGACGTTCCTCCCGCTCAAGCTAATTATCTCCCCGCTGCTTCGCATCCACACATGGTTCCCTTTAGCGGGAGATGGGGAATTTTTATCTCCCCGCGGCTTCGCATCCACATATGGTTCCCTTTAGCGGGACATGGGGAATTTTTTCCCTCTATTTACCATTACATTGTTTTAGCAGAGTTCTAATTAATACTCCAAAAATCCCGACGAAATACGACGCAGTGTGCGGCTGCGGCAGTCTATTATGCAGCAGTTATAAAAAGTTTTCGCGCCTAGTGTTTATGTACTCAAAAATTGGGGAACCCTTAATCTCGCCTTTAAGAGTTGAACGCCATAGCGATATCCTGTTCCGAGTGCCTACTTCAACCACTTAGTGCATACTTGAATTGCACCCACTACGTGGGTGCAATGCAAGTATGCACTAAGTGGTTGAATTTCTGCCATGTGGTGTTAAGGGAATACGCGCAGTAAGGTGTGTGCCGTTTGTAATGGGTGGCCGGCCTTAAACTACGAAGTCGTTGTGATAGTCACGTGTACTGACGTCCGAGGGCAATGTCCGCTTGTACCACGCAATATTACTGGGATATCACATGTTATATTGCGACGCCTATGTAAAGGACGCTTGCGTTTGCGAAGCATGAAAGTTATTTTCACTGCATCTCCAAGCAGAGGAAGTTATTTTCACTGAATTTTCAAGCAGAGGCGTGGCTGTGTGGTAGAACACCTGCTTGCCACGCAGACGGCGCGGGTTCGATCCTCACTCGGACCCGGACATTTTTAGATGCGAAGCATCTTATGCTCGGGGCTCTGTCCGTCCCTCCCGTGTCCCGCGTCCCGCGTCCGGCCACTGTCATGAAGTAGGCAAGCACCCATTATGCGAACCAGAACCCTGTAGTAATATGAAGGCCGTCAACCCTAACACAGTCATCAGAGTCATGGCCGACAGCACAGAGAGGCTGCTTAGCAATGGCTAGGCAGGTCTGTCGCCCAGGTTGACCCCATTCCTTGAGTCATGGCCGAGAGCACAGAGAGACTGCTTAGCAACGGCTAGGCAGGTGGTGTCTGTCGCCCAGGTTGACCCCATTCCTTAATCTTGCTTGCATGTGTTTGGAGGGGGGCTTTGTCCTTCCTGAGTCCCCAACCCACCACAGCGCATGCGCGTCCCCTTTCTCTCCTCTAGGAATCGTCTACTCTACGGAGCGGCCCCCGCGTGCTCTCCTACGCTCACCCCCTTCCTCTACTCAAGGAATCATCTACTCTACGGAGCGGCGCATGCGCGTCCTCTCCCCCCTCTCTCATATAGGAATACTCTACGGAGCGGCTCCGGCGTCCCACATCCCCCCCAGTGCATGCGCGTCCTCTCCCCCCTCTCTCCTCTTGGAATCATCTACTCTACGGAGCGGCTCACACCCCCACAGCGCATGCACGTCCCCTCTCTCTCCTCTCCTACGCCCCCCCCCCCCCCCGTCCTTTCCTCGAGGAATCCTCTATTCGCCTCGTGTGCGACCGATGGCGGCGCTGCGAACGGCGCGCCGATGACGCAAGGGCGGGGATTCGGCTTTTGTCGTCTGCTACGCTCTGGCTAAAACAGCAGCATTTTCGTTATAGTTCGCTCGCGTCGCACGGCGTTCCTCGACTACTAGCTGCATTTTCTTCTTATGATATTTCTTGAGATGACTGCTAGCATTACATGAGTTTAAGAAACGTTAACATTTAACATATCTTCTGTATACCGACAGCCATCGCGGTCAGGTTCATGCCCCCGAGTTCGTAGCGTCGCTCACTGGGCTGGATGGCGTTGAAATAGCTTACGTGAAAACGCGAACGTCCCCGCCAAGTGTGTTAAAGAGAGTCTCCGCTGCTTTGAAATCTCAGCGCGATCAATTTTGCGGCTTTTTCGCAAAAATCAGCGTTGTGTAAACAGACTTGAGATGAACGAAAATTCACGCTCCACTCCCAATTGTAGTCATGTGGACTTGTGTAGACACGACAGCCGACAAAATGAAATCGATAAGTCCATCGACCAGCGGGTTATTGCGGACCACTAGCATAGATTGGGTGAGCTGGATGCAAATAAGATCGCGCGGAATGAAACGCCAGTAGTGGTGCGCGTGGTACAGTTCGACTCTTATGATTAGAGATATATACGTTCATGAGCCGCATTCATGTTTTCGATCGCGCAGTGCTGCCTACTCGACTGTGCGAGCCTGCCAATGGTAATGACAGGATGGCGTGCACTATATTTCTAATGCTTGGGCAACGCGATCCGCTTCAGTGTTCGCGCGTTTCACTTGACACCAATAGTACGTCTTCGTAAACATTAGGAAAAATCGGCGAATGTGTCCAGGAAGAGGAGAAAGAGAGCTCTGTCCCACCATTCTTTTGGCCCCTGTGGCTGATTATTGTGATCCTTTACCGTGCTGTAACAAGATCGAATATTTTAAAGTGGGAGCCTTAGATTCCACATAAATTGCGAAAATTGACCGTCGGCGTCCCGCGTCGCCAGCGTCAACATGAGTGATGCGAAAATTCATCACATTATCACGTCATCATGACATCCCAGACCGACAAAATTTGTGACGTCATAACGTCATGTCGCATGATTACTTCATCACATGATATCGTCGCTTCGCATTGCCTCCGTGATTGGTGGGCCGATCTCGGAGGCGATGAAAAACCAGGTGATGTGTAGAAAGCTTCAATGCAAAACCACGTTACGTCCAGAAAGCATTCGGTGCGGGGCGGCGAAGGAACAATACATCGACTCAAGAAAAAGATGGCTTTCGCCTTCGAGTCAACTTAGGCAAATGCATAAGGAACTGGAGTCTCTTTAGTACAGTGATCGCACCAAGCCACATCAGGAGTCGATCGTTGAGACTTATTTACAGTATTTTATTGCAAATACATCTTTCGATGCGAAAGCTTTATATTTATCAACGTTAGTATAATTACACTAATTCTGTTCAGCATATTTTCAGACCACCGTGAACGAGTGAACAAACGTCGATTGATTAACGCAAGGATTAAAATATGTTGCAAAAAAAATAGAACAAAAACAAAAGAAAATCACTCCGGACAACCTACCGATATTTCATATCCCCGTCGTGCATCCCCTTTAGACTCACCCTGTTTATTTCGTGTTTCAATTTAAAGTACTTATGACGCGCTTACACAGCAGCTGATAAAAATGTGTATTTAATCAAACGTTGTTGCCGGTAACGCCACTTAGTTTATTTGAATGACATCACACGTCGTTTGTCATGCTCCAAACATATGAATTGAATCGAAGGAGCAGGCTTGGCAACCGAACACGCGCAGCACGCGGTATACATTTATTCCGCTTTAACGCGGACATGGAAGCTGAAGCCCGAACGCTGAATTCAGTTATCGAAAGCGGGCAGGAAAGTCATTTTGAGTGCGCCACGGCAATAGAACAGTCGCGAAAAGGAAATTTCACCATAGAACCAGATGTACACATGGATGGCTAGCAGACGACAACAGGAGCAATCGACACAGAACGTGCTCCTGACGGCAACTCCGCTCGATTTCGATGGGCATTTTGCTTGAACATTCAGTACAAATTGCTTTATCAACTCGCCCACCAATGTTTCAATAACTCGAGCGCGATAGACAGGCTGGCAGCGTCGAGCAGCCTTTACGTAGCGAACGCGCGCGCGAAGAGCTGCATCCGAGTCCTCTCCCTGACGTCACACGCGAGAGGGCGCCACTCCAAGATCTCGAGGCGAATAGAGCGGCGCGAACGACAGGTGGTGTGACAGCTGCTTACTCCGCTGGGGGGCGCCACGGTAGTTCCGCGGTATGAAAATAACGGAGCGCGCGCGCCTCATTCTCTCTCCTACGCAGCGCCGCGATGAGCGCCCGGACCACTGCCGTGAAATGAGAGCGGCGACGTTCCTCGCGCTCAAGCTAATTATCTCCCCGCTGCTTCGCATCTACACATGGTTCCCTTTAGCGGGAGATGGGGAATTTTATTATTTAATTTATTTGCATCTTTCTCGATTTTTCGGTCACGGACAAGATGATGATTTTTCGCTCACAACCAGCGACGCCAACGCCGACACCGACGCCGGAATTTCTGCGAAACGAGCTCTTTAACGCTATCGCGTTAAAACTGAACCCGTTTGAGGCAGACGCTCAACGTTACAACTGCATGGAAGCAGCCGATTAGGTCGCGAAACAGGGGCGCGCATGTCGCAAGTGGACAGAAAACGCCAGCATAGGAGTCCTACCCCTCGCGATCAGCAAAAGCACGACATTGCGGACGATTTGAGGTCAAAATTATCAAAACTGAGAAAGACTGAAAGAAGTTATGCGAGATTAAACACACGGGGAGGACGGTCACCGTAAGCCCTCTGCCATGCTTTGGTTAACGATTTTTTGAGGTCAATGAATGTCATTGAAATTCGCTGGGTACATTCCTTTGCACATTTCCGTCATTTATGCCAAATTTCAAGCTTGAGAGATGCGCTGATTGTTTGCAAATGAATTTTAAAGATTGTCGGCATACGCCCACCCGGCTTCCCATAAATATTGGCAACATTGCGTGTGTGACGTGTTGGTTTGCCGGTCGACGGAACTGACGCAGCCGATGGGTTCGGTAACTTAGGCCGCTACAGCGTATATTGTGCTGGCCACAAGGCGACGGTGTTTGGCCGGCGCTTCGCTGGTTTGGCGCGCGATTTTCTGTTCTCTGTGCAGGAGCGTGCGATATTCCGCGCTGGCGGGACATTCATGCCTTGCACGACTTCCGGTTCGTAACAAACTACTACGTCATACGTAGACAGTACACTTGGTTGGGTTTCGGTTTCGGTATGGCGCCTTTTTGCTTATTAAAAATTATTTTTGAATTTGCTGAGCATTTCAGCTATCGTGCGCGTGACAAGAGTGTCCCAGGAACATAAAAGCGCCATTACCCTGATACAGTAAAAAAATCGCCGGAGTTGGCCTTTAACACGGTCACGAGTTCGAATTCCCGCCTGGTATTTTTTATATCTGAGATAGATAGATAGATAGATAGATAGATAGATAGATAGATAGATAGATAGATAGATAGATAGATAGATAGATAGATAGATAGATAGATAGATAGATAGATGTCGCTGATAAAGGCGCGCGCTCTGCGCAGTCTCACCGCCATTATAGACGGAGCGGAGGTGAGATAATTTACGATCCGATGCGCCATCATCAGCATTTTATTATTATTATTATTATTATTATTATTATTATTATTATTATTATTATTATTATTATTATTAAGGCGAGAGTCTTAGATGCCTCATGAAATGCGAAAGTTGAGCGGGGTCCCACGTTGGAGGCGTAAACACGAGTGATGCGAAATTCATCAAGTGATGACGTCACAGATCACCAAAATTTGTAACGTCGTCACGTGACATCAATGCTTGGTCAAAGGTGGGTCGATCCCGGAGGCAGTGCAAAAACTTGGAGGACGCTTGAGCTGCGTCTTCAAGAGTAGAACGCAACAGCGTAACATCTTCTCAGTTGCTATAGCCTGGCGTCGGTTCTCGGTGCATGCCTCAACCGTACCGTAAGGAAACGAACGATTGCGCGCGTAACATTGGCCCTTCAGGCTGTCCTAGAATGCCTACTTCCAGTACAGATCATAAGGGACCCTTCAACACTTTTTGAGCATGGTCAGAAAACGCTGCCGATCGGTAGTCGAGGCTCCCGAGAACACGCGAGCCTAATATATAGCGCAGCACGCGGCCTGGAATTCACAATAAATTCTCGAAGTCAGCTAAAAATCGCTTTCTCTTCTCTCGACAAATGATGCTATCTACACCAAGATCACTGCGTCACAGGCCCAAGTATCACACCATTGGCTGACATGAGCATGGCGCGCTCCGGAGTTACTGAGGCCGCTGCGGGCCTCAGTAACTCCATACCATACCATGGACGAGTCCGTCGAGTATGTCAATTTCTCGCGCAATTGCGTGCGGATATCCAATGAATAACGTTAGTTTGCTAATCCCTGTGTCTGCATGCCTTTCCCAGTCCTACTCGAATTTCCTACTTTGGTGTAGAGCACACACGTTTCAATTCACGCTCGTCCCCTGATTCTTCCTCGTCAAGCGAGCGCTTCGCCGACGAATCTTCTGCCGATGCCGACGTCGGACTCGATGCAGCTATGCATTTTCATGCTGCTCCGACACTTCATTCACACGAGTTGAAGGCCAGCTGATACGGCGGACAAAGGCGCGATTCCTACCGGGTCGGGACTTCCCCTTCGTCTACGGGGATTCCCCTAGCTCACCTTGCGGGTCTCGGCGTCGATCAGTTCCGGTGGGAGAGGTCACGTGATTTCCGGACAAGGATTTTATGGACGCTCGGTCGCTCGGCGCGCACCCGTTTTCGCGAAGCTAGCCAAGTAACGCTTTAGCGTTAATAGTAACATGACGAATGCCGTTTATATTGTCTGTAACATGTTTCCCAGGGTATGTATTGGGGTTGCAGAAAAGTTGAATTAACGAAGAGGTGATCCGAATTATTGGAAAATTTTACCAAAAAAATTTACTCTATCAAACAACAGTAATAAATTAATAGAAAAAAAATCCAAATGGGGAACAGTGCTCTGAATTTCGAGGGCACCGTCTGGCAATAATAGTAATAATTCTTGGGGTCTAGCGTCACGAAACCACGGTATGATTATGTGAGACGCCGTAGTAGAGGGCTCCGGAAATTTCGACCACCAGGCCAGGGGTTCTTTAACGTGCCCCTAAATAAGTACACGGGACTCGAGCATTTTCGCCTCTACCGAAAATGCGGCCGCTGCGGCAGGGATTCGATCCTGTGACCTGCGGGTCAGCTGTCGAGCACCATAACCACTACACCACCGCGGCGGGTCACCGGCTGGCATTTACCAGAATCACCAGACTATCTAAATTCCGCTTTCGCTCGCATCGCATGGTGTTCGTGTCTCTTCTGATAGGTTGGGAAGATTGCGTCGAACATATTCGAATAACTTTGTCGTTTGGGGCCTCTACAATAGGTTATAGTAACAATGGTTCCTGATCAGCTGTGTTCAACTACATACATGCAGAAAAAAAAATTGTGTTAGTTTCTGGGTTTTCTTCCTTTTCCTTTTCCAAATTTATATCTGAGATAGATAGATAGATAGATAGATAGATAGATAGATAGATAGATAGATAGATAGATAGATAGATAGATAGATAGATAGATAGATAGATAGATAGATAGATAGATAGATAGATAGATAGATAGATAGATAGATAGATAGATAGATAGATAGATAGATAGATAGATAGATAGATAGATAGATAGATTTTTACCACCCTTTGGATCATCATATCTTCCATACTTTCAGACTGTTAGCCTGACTGCTGGCTCCTGTCGTCCGAATTTTGGCCAATCTTTCTTTTTTGAGTGCGTGCCATGAAAAATGGATCATCTTCGCAGTCGTCAAGCGTTTGAGCATCGCGGCACATATACTGCAGTTTTATTACAGAGCGCGCGCGCGTTCGCAAAAGCCAGCTGTGCTGTGTCGTCGTATATGTCAACAGGAAATGGATTACGCTCTGAGTGCCTATATACTACGCTGAGGGGGGGGGGGGGGGTATATGTATGACGGCAGAGCAGTGACGCGCCGTGCCATTGTGATGCTTCGCTATAAACCATTCTGGTTCGTAAGCGGTTTCACCGGGCTTTACGTCCGTATTTTATAGGCATATTTCGCCGGCCGAAGCGTTATCCGAGAATAACAGTGGTCCACGAATACCTGCGTGCGCTCGCACCTTGCAAAATGCAGCATTTTTTCCCCCTAATTGTGCATGGTTGTGCAGGATTGTTCGCACGAATGCATACTGCTGTACGCGGAAAGGGTCATGGATTGGGGAAACACACGACTCACAGTGCCTATATGTGTGCTGTATTTCCTTATAACTTCTGTCTCGTGCTCAAGCTGTGTACAGAGGTTTTTTTTTAAATTATTATTAGTAGTAGTATTAAAAGCATTACTGGTGAACTAAACGCATCTTGGCCGTATCCATCTATCCAGCCTCCTACATCTCGATACTGCCTGGGTCATCGCATTAACTTGGTATCACACGAGCGATTGACAAACATGAAAGACAAGTAATTACATGATTTACATGTCATGCATGTCACTACATGAAGGACACAGTGGCATAATGTCATTGTAGTCGTTTGGTTAACTTGTATATAATAATACCAATGACATGCGTGCATAGCATTAAAATAAATGACATGACAAACATTCCATGACACGAATTGGATAAACCCCATCATGCCCACCATAGTCGTTTTTTTTTAAAACCAAGATTACACGTGTGACGTACGTGAATATGTGACGACATGAATGACATTTAATATCATAAATATCGTGACATGCATAAAGAAATGAATTGCTCGGAATGCACTACAATACATGGATGACAATAGACGCCACGAATCGCGTGTCTTACAACACAACCTCAGCATGCCGAAATAATCGATTTTTTAACAAAGGTATAGACGTATGACATACATGATTGTGTAATGACATGAACGAGATGGTGACATACATTCATAAAAAATAAATTTCACGACGTGCACTACAAGACAAAAAATAACAATACGCGCCGTGACGTCTCTATCGTGAGATCACACGGCGTATATATAGAAAATTATATGAATGGCATGTAATCTCGTGAGTTACATGCGAAAACCTTGTCCATGCATGAATGGCATGAATTACAGAATGTAATGTTTGAGTTAGCCATCGTGGCCACTTCATTGTCTTCACTCGACTGTCGTCCTCTTATTAGAGGGTTCATAAACGACCTCTGACACTACAAAAAACGAGCGCGTTATTCTCTCTTGGCGTTTCTTGTCTATTCGCTACAATTCGTGGCGCCAGCATTGTGTTCACGTGACGTCAAGAGCAAATAAGCTCTCGATTGGTCGATATACGAGAGATATCAGTTGTGAATTGTCTCAATACCGTGTTTTGTCGTGCCATCGAAAGATAACAGCCCTGCGAGCTCCCGTCTGCGCTGACAAGATACTACACTCTAAGAAAAAAAGATTCATAAGGGGGGTCACAACACCGTGATTCCCTGTCGGTAGTCACCTGACCCCTTTTGGAAGGAAGATGCAGAAAAAGAGAGTTAGCATTTATAGAGGAGTCGTATGACTCTCGTGAAGCGCGTTTCGATTGACTTCCGTGATGAAGGCGCCGCCGTATACGCCATACATATCGCGCGTTTGCCGTTCGGCGCCGTTGTGGCGGGCATACCCACTCGCCCCGGCACCGGATAGCTGGCGCAGCCGCGCGGCGCCTACGCCTGCCTCCGCCTTACCTCCGCCTGCTGTCTCCTCTCTCCTTCTTTAGGAATGCGTTGCGTTGGCTGCTGTTCGCGTGCCTTGTAGTTTTGAGTTCGAGCGAACATGCGCATCTGCATCTTCGGTGGCGGGCACGCCAGGCTCCGTGCTCGAAGTGACGCTTGGAGTGAGGATTATTCATGGAGCTGCGAACACGGACAACGTGCGCCTGTGAACGGTGAGTGTACTGCTTTCGTAGGGACTAATTACACAGCTTTAGCTGGGCGTCTGCAACAGCTCTGCGGAAGCAGGCTGCCAGCCATTTCCAACAGCAGCCTGCGTACGCGGGGTTGTTGCATATGCCCAATGGACCTTTGTAGAAATTCCCGCGCGCCACCTACGGCGGGCGCAAAGCGTCATGGAAAGCTTTGCCTTGATACATGGAACCAAAAAATGAGATGCGTGAAGCCTGACGCCGCTAGGTTTATGGTGAATAACAAGCATATCCGATTCAACATAATCAAGCAGCAAACAGCAAAATAAACACTACGTAAGAGTGCAATAAAAAACTCGCATGGTTTCTTATGCATTCACCCGAGACGACTTTCTTCAGTCGATGTATTGGTCCTTCCCGCACCCTTGCGAAGGTTTTCTGCACCTAACGTGGTTTTGCACTGGTTCTATGACCGGAAGCATTCCAAGCAGTACCTTACCTGGTTTTTCTCGGCCTCCGTGATTGGTGGGCCGATCACGGAGGCAGTGCAAAGCGACGATGTCGTGTGATGACGTGATCATGAGACGTCATGATGAACTCACGCATTCTGATGATGTCACGACGACGTCATATGGTGACGCCATCACGTGGTGATTTTTGCATCACTCTTGTTGACGCCACGGGACGCCAAAGCCATCGGCGGTAAATGTTTGTGCTTTTAGGCGAAAGCTTTAGATGCATCATCAAACGTGAAATTTGACCGTCGGCGTCCCGCGTCGGCGGCGTCGAGTGATGCGAAAATTAATCATCACGTGGTGACGACACCATATATATGCATAACGTCAAAGATCTCCAAAAATTGTGACATCATTAAGACGTCACGTGACTTCACATCACGTCATCACATAACATCCTAGCTTGGTCAAAGGTGGTCTTTTCACGGAGGCAATGCAGAATCATGAGGTACCTCCGATCTTCGCGGCAATGCAAAACCTCGTTAGGTGCAGCAATCTTTCGAAGGGTGGAATGGTGACGGGCATGGGCGTCGGCAGGGGGGTGCAAAATCGGCACTTGCCCCCCTCAAGCCACACCAGCACTTGCCGCCCACACAAGCTACACCAGTGCTCTCCCTCTCCCCCAGCCGCGATGCAAAACGGGTTAGCACACAAGACAAGGAAGGAAGGAAAGAAGAGGAGGGAAAGGAAAGGCAGGGATGTTAACCAGTCTAGTAGGACCGGTATGCTACCCTACACTGGGGAGAGGGGTAGGGGAGTTTTAAAGATGGAGAAAGAAAGAGAGAGAGACATAGAGGAGAGAGCACGCACACACCAAGCAGAGTTGCCAGTTCTGCTTATTATAAGCGGATTTGGGCTTGTTTTTTCGCCGAGACGCTTGCAAATTTTTATGGTCGCTTGTCGCGTTTTTTTGGGGGCTTACCTGTGCTTTTTCGGAAAATAATGTTGCATCACCCGGCACGCAATTTGTTATCAAAAACACGGCGAAACTACGGCGAAACTTCCGCGGACGTGGATGCCATGGATTATCCTGATCTGCCAGATGTCAGTGACGATGACTGTGTGTAAGGCTAGAAAAATTCTTGCCTTTATTCATGCACCTATTCTCATTATGCAAAATAAATGTTTGTACACCTTCCAGATGTATTCGTAGTGTGGCGGCAGCCAAGCCAAGCCAAGCCGCCAGGCAGCGCCACCCTCCGCTGCTCTCCGGAACCTCCAGAGAACCTGAATAAAGAGTTGATGTTTGGGATCCACGCCGCGCGGTCGTGTCTTCTTCTCCCGCGCGTACACGCGTCCCAACAGTGGTGACCCGGACGAGGCTTACCGCCTTTTTCAAGCGATCGACGCCATGGAGACTCCCCATGACGCACCGGCCATCTCCGCCGTCGACATCAGGCTCCCGCCGTTTTGGACAGCGGACCCGCAGCTGTGGTTCCTGCAGGTGGAGTCCCAATTCACCGCTCGTCGTATTGCCGCTGAGCTAACAAAGTACCACCACGTGGTCGCCAGCCTCCCACCGGCAATAGCGAGCGAGATACGCGATCTGCTGGTCGCTCCACCTGCAGAGAACGCGTACACAGCGCTCAGACAGCTGCTCATCAGCCGCCTCACGCCGTCTGAGCCTCAGCGACTGCAGCAGCTACTGCACGACACCGAGCTCGGGGACCGGACGCCCAGCCAATTGTTGCGCCACATGAGGCAGCTGTTGCACACGGCCGGCGCAGCCACCACCGATGCCGACAGCAGACTGCTTCGCGAGCTGTTCCTACAGCGACTTCCGGTCAACGTGCGCATGGTCCTCGCCTCGGCTGCCGACAAACGCCTGTCTCAACTCGCCGAGCTCGCGGACTCGGTGCTGGCGGTCGCTCCGCCGTCCGTCGCGGCGCTACAGCCAGACATCGCCGGCGGCGCGCCCACGACCACGCTGCATGACATCCGGGAGCAGATATCCCGCCTCGCCGATACCGTCGCAGCGATGCAGGCCCGCAGCACTCCCGAGGAGCGCCAGCGCCCAGCAGTGCAACAGAGAATCTTCTGGTATCACAGGAAGCATGGCAATGCTGCTCGCAAATGCATTCCTCCGTGCGACTATGCGGGAAACGGGAGCGGCCGGCACTGAGGACGACCAGTGTCGCAGAGGCCCCCGAACGTCGTCCATCAGTGTTTTTCCTCACCGACCGCGACAGTGGCCTTCGATTCCTCGTGGACACCGGCGCTGAGGTGAGCGTGCTGCCGGTTGGGTCCACCGATCGCCGTGTCCCCAGTGCGTCCCCGCTTCAGGCGGTCAACAACACAACCATCGCCACCTACGGACATCGCTCGCTGCCACTCGATTTAGGCTTGAACAGAACGTTCCGGTGGATTTTCATCGTGGCAGCAGTGAAGTTCGCCATCTTGGGTGCGGACTTTCTTCGGCATTTCGGCCTTCTCGTCGACGTGCGCAACCGCCGCCTATACGATCCCGTGTCGCAGGCAACTGTGCAAGGCAATCCCTCGCACCACCCTCCGCTGAGCCCCACTCTGCTCGGGCCGTCCGGTGCAGAACGTTTTACTCGCATTCTGCAGGATTTTCCCGAGTTGACGAGGCAGCCGCCAGCCAGCGCCGCGGTGAAGCACGAGGTACGCCATTACATCGCCACCAGCGGCCCACCCGTGCACGCGCGGCCTCGCCGTTTGCCTCCAGAGAAGTTGAAGGTCGCACGACAGGAATTTGAACACATGATGGAGCTAGGGATCATCAGACCCTCGTCGAGCGCCTGGGCATCTCCACTTCATATGGTGCCAAAGTCAACGCCGGGAGACTGGCGACCATGCGGGGACTATAGGGCGCTGAACCAGGTAACGACTCCAGACAGATACCCGGTACCGCACATACACGATGTCACGACGAGGCTTCACGGTGCCACTATCTTCTCGAAGATCGACCTGGTGCGTGCATACCATCAGATTCCCGTTGCCCCGGAGGACGTCCCGAAGACCGCCATCACAACGCCTTTCGGACTTTTCGAATTCCTCCGAATGCCATTCGGACTCCGAAACGCGGGTCAGACATTCCAGCGGTTCATGGACGGTGCTATACGCGGCCTCAACTTCTGCCACGCGTATCTTGACGACTTGCTAGTCGCCAGCAGCACTCCGGAAGAGCACGTGAATCATCTGCGCATCGTCTTCCAGCGCTTAGTGGAACATGGCGTGGTCGTGAACATGGCCAAATGCGAGCTTGGTGTGCGACAACTCTCGTTTCTTGGACACGTCATCTCCGCCTCAGGAGTTCTTCCTCAACCCAACAAGGTTGAAGCCGTGCAAGGATTTCCGCAGCCGACCGCCAAGCGCCAGCTTCGGGAATTTCTGGGTTTGGTAAACTTCTACCGCCGTTTCATTCCCCGCTGCGCCCAGATCCTTCAACCTCTTCACGACCTGCTGGCCACTTCACGAAGTGGCTCGGACACCCTCTCCTGGTCTCAAGAAGCAAAAGAAGCCTTCTGCGAGGTCAAGGACGCTTTGGCAAACGCCGCACTGCTTGAATACCCCAGGTCCGGTGTCCCGCAGAGCGTAATGGTGGATGCCTCCGATACAGCCGTTGGGGCTGTATTACAGCAGCTCGTTGGGGGGAATCTGGCGCCCGATTTCCTTCTTTTCGAGGAAGCTAACACCTACCGAGCGCCGCTACAGCACCTTCGGGAGAGAACTGCTGGCCGTGTACGCTGCCATACGACATTTTCGCCATTTCCTGGAAGGTGTAGAGTTTTTCGTCCTCACCGACCACAAGCCGCTTACTTATGCATTGCGCTCGCTAAGCTCCGACGGTGGAACGCACACAGCACGTGAACGGCGCCAAATGTCCTATATATCAGAGTTCACGACTGATATCCGCCACGTCAAAGGCGGCGACAACGAGGTAGCGGACGCCCTCTCACGGAATCCTGTGAACGCCATCATGCCCACACTACAGGTTGATCTTCCCGCTTTGGCAGCCGCTCAACGTGAAGATGACGAACTGAAACACTTGTTGACCGCGACCACTGCCCTGAATCTTGAGTGGATCCCACTTCCCGGATCCGAGGACAAGGTTTGCTGTGACACAAGCGTCAGTAGAACTCGCCCGTTCGTGCCCGCGAGCCTCCGTCGCCATGTGTTCGAGTCCTTGCACAGACTGTCTCATCCGGGGATTAGAGCCACCCAAAGACTGGTGACGGCAAGATTTGTCTGGCCGGGCGTAAATCGGGACGTCCGACGCTGGGCACGCGAATGTGTAGCTTGCCAGCGCTCTAAGATACAACGCCATACCTCGACAGCACTGGGAACACTCCCCACTCCGGATTCTCGCTTTGATCATGTCCACCTGGACATCGTCGGCCCACTGCCACCCTGCCACGGAAAGGCCTACCTGCTGACCTGTGTCGACAGGTTCACCCGCTGGGCGGAGGCCATCCCTATCGCGGACATCACTGCCGAGACGGTTGCGAGTGCTTTCCTGTACCACTGGGTAGCCCGTTTCGGTGTGCCCTCCACGATAACAACAGACCGCGGCCGACAATTCGAATCAGCCCTTTTCACTGCCATCAGTCAGCTCATGGGCACCTCACGCATACGCACGACAGCGTACCACCCCATGAGCAACGGCATGGTGGAGCGCTTTCACCGCCAGCTGAAGGCTGCGCTCACGGCAACCGAGGAACACAACTGGGTGGAGGCCCTCCCACTCGTTCTTTTGGGTATAAGGTCCACCTTGAAAGAGGACATTGGCTGCAGCGCCGCCTGAGCTGGTCTACGGCACGACACTCAGGCTGCCGGGAGAGCTCTTTGCGCGCGGCTCAGAGGAGGCATCCATAGCTTGCAGCGACTATGCACTTCGCCTACGCAACGTCATGAGCAAACTGCGCGCGGTACCTCCACGGCCCCCAGGGTCGCGTGTGGTGCACGTCGACCCACAGCTCACATCGTGCCCATATGTGTTTGTACGACACGACGCGGTTCGGCGACCTCTTCAGCCACCCTATGATGGGCCGTTTCAAGTCCTCCGCCGTGGCAACAAGCAATTCACAATCAAGAGAAACGGCCGTGAGGAGGTCGTGTCGTTGGACCGCATCAAGCCAGCACACATGGACCGTGACGACGCCGTGTTGCCTCCACTAAGGGAATCATCGCCAGGACCACCAGCTTCAATGCCAGCCCAAGTCCACGAGGTGCCCTCCCGGCTGACGCACAGTGGGCGGCTATCAAGAGCACCCACTCGCCTGGACCTTTAACTCCGTTCGGCAACTCACTAGGGGGAGTGCTGTGGCGGCAGCCAAGCCAAGCCAAGCCGCCAGGCAGCGCCACCCTCCGCTGCTCTCCGGAACCTCCAGAGAACCTGAATAAAGAGTTGATGTTTGGGATCCACGCCGCGCGGTCGTGTCTTCTTCTCCCGCGCGTACACGCGTCCCAACAGTAGTATTATTTTTTCCGTACTACAACGCAATTTTCAAGAATAGGAACATTTGTTTAACTTCCGCTTATTTTGGGCTTATTCGGAGAAGCGCCGCCGCTTTTTTTGGGCTTGTTTTGGAGTGACTGTTTGCTTGTTTGCTCGGCGGCACCTGGCAACTCTGACACCAAGTCACACTTCAGAGCCATCACAGCCATAAGTCTATAATCGCCGGTGCAAGTCTGTCGCCTTTAAGAGGATGAGCACTGCCTTCGTCGCCTTAACCCGCGATGACCTCCCAGGTCTACATTCCATAATGGTTTCTGCCGTCATCGGTCTCTGGCCTATGCGAGCTAGAGCGGCTGCTAGTGATGTTCTTCTGCGCATTGTAGCGAGGACAGTCACATAAGATGTGCTGTAATGTCTCCTCGCTACCACAGTTGTCGCAAAAAGAGTTGTCAGCCATTTCGATTCGAAAGGAGAATGACTTCGTGAAAGCAGCTCTCAGCCATAAACGGCAAAGCAGAGTGGCATCATTTCGGCGTAGTCCAGTAGTGTCTGCAGACGTAAGGAGTTCGGACAGTGGTGGTGTTTTGGTTGCGCAGTCTACTTGTTGTGTTCCAAGTGGAGAAAGTGACTTCTTGTGCGACCACTCGAAGTTGTCTAGCAGCATCGGTCCTCGATAGGGGTATTGTCTCGAACATGTCCCCTTGAAGAGCTGATCGAGCAGCCATGTCGGCACGTTCATTGCCTACCACGCCGCAGTGACTTGGCAGCCACTGAAATATCACGTGGTGTCCTTTCTCGAATGCAGTATGGAGGAGATGCCTAACCTCGAAGTCCAACTGCTCGCATGGTCCGTGCCGCAGGGCTGACAGCAAAGATTGCAGAGCTGCCTTCGAATCACTGAAGACTGACCATCGTTGAGGCTGTTCGCGGTTGACTACCTGAAGTGCAGCTCGGAGAACAGCAAGTTCTGCAGCCGTCGATGTCGTTGAAACTGACGGTAATAGCCTTCGCTGGGACGACCACTGCTCCGGACGAACACTGGAGAGTAGTTGATCCATCAGTATAGATGTGTAAGTGATCAGCGTACTTCTCGTGCAGAAGAATCAGAGATAGCTGCTTCAGCACTGGTGATGAGAGCTCAAATTTTTTTTCTGATTCCCGGTACGTTGAAGTGCACATCAGGTCGAATGAAGTATAAGAGAACATATAATTGGGCAAGTTGGTTTGACATCATTTAAAACAGCGCAGCAAGACGAGGACAGAAGAAACGAAAGAAACAACGGGACGGGCGCTGTTGTTTCTTTCGTTTCTTCTGTCCTCGTCTTGCTGCGCTGTTTTAAATTACGAATGAAGCATCACGGAGGTATCGCTGGCCTAGACGCGGGGCTGAAGCCTGACGGAAGGTGGGCAGCATATTTTGAAATCATTGCACAGTACGACGCCCGTGGTCTTTCTGATGGCAGTGTTGCAAGGTGGTGGCAGTGAGCCCGGGAAAAATGCCTGATATGAGCTCTCAAGGCTTCCACCGCAAT
Source organism: Rhipicephalus appendiculatus (assembly GCA_030522465.1). Taxonomy (NCBI): domain Eukaryota; kingdom Metazoa; phylum Arthropoda; class Arachnida; order Ixodida; family Ixodidae; genus Rhipicephalus; species Rhipicephalus appendiculatus. Next base: position 20,569 of record JALIZH010018021.1, read on the forward strand.
GTGCGTTTGTATAGGTTGGTCCCGTGCAATAGAAATAGTCCCATCAGTCGACGCGCATTTTGGCAAGCCAAGGCAAACTCTGAGCTTGTACAGCCTGCAGAGTGCGAATATTTGTCTTACAAGTATTAGTCAGTACAGGCAGACTATATCGCAAAAAACCGAAAACAGTGACCTGTACAGTTCCAGCATTGCGTCTACCGACATTCCCCAGGTTTTTCCACACAGGAACTTGAACGACTGGGAGATGGCTGTCAGGCGCTGTTTCATCACATGCGGGATCCAAGGGAGGTCTCTGTCTATGATTATACCCTGAAATTTGTGGGTTCGGGCATAAGAAATGGTCCACCCTTCAATAGAAATGTCATAGTGCGTCATTGGCTTACGTGTGAACGCCTCTAATGCACATTTTTCCGGAGAGATTTTAAGGCCTTGCTTGCCGAGTTATCGCAAAATCCTGCTGACTCATGGACTGGCGGAGTAGGATTAGTACATCGACTAAAAAGGAAAAGTGGATGGCTTTCGCCTTCGAGTCTTCTTAGGCGAATGCATAAGAGACGCTGTGAGTTTTTAATAATCTAAGGCATTCGCCTTTATAAATTCGCGTAGTTACACGGCATGCTTCATGTGTGAAGTCCCAGCCCTGTAATCACAGTGAATGAGAGCACAAGCATCTTAACAAAGGTCAAACTTAGCTGCAGCATCACAAAAATTTAAGTCCTGAAGTAGCACCGAGCAATGATACGAAACATCCGGTGTCTTTCGCGTATTATCACACCCAAGAACAGAACAGGTTTGTCCGCCGCTTTCCTTCTTCATGTGCAGTGATGATTCTGGCTCTTTGGGACGAACGACACAGTCTATACTCCATCTCACAACTACCTTGCAGCACTGCCGAAGCTACGAGGAGTACACAAGCGGTGTCCCTGCGCAGCATATAGGCCTAATATAGTTCCGGGTTTAACTCTCATTATCAACGAGGTGCAAGGGCTTTAGCTGTGCTTCTCGCAGGGCGCGTTACAGCGATACGTGGCACGTTAGGTCCTTCACGCATGCACTTTGAAATTTCTGAAATAAAGCAGAGATTACCGGCTGGTAACCGTAATAACCATCCTAACCGCGATGACGTGCAGCAACATGGCAGCCCCCATACACCCCAGACCGCGCGCTTCCATCCGAATTCGTGCTTCTTACTGGCTCTCTGCCCGGACGGCAAGAAAAAATGCCCCCCACCTCCCCGAAGGGAATCGTGAGGAAATGCGAATGCATTTCGCGCGCGCTTCACTCCATTTATATATACGTGCGAGCGAGCGGACGGGAGAGTGGGGGCGGAGGAGAGAGAGAGAACGCAGGGAGGAGAAAGAGCGAACGGCGAGAGAAGGAGCGGCGAAGCACTGCACCTACTCTCTCCACAAACGCGAGAGCTCCGCCGAGCTCCCGCGATGCGAGCGCCCTCACACACCAGAGCGCACTCCTCCTCTCCACACACTCTCCGCTACTCCGCCCGCACCACCTGCTCCGGTTGCTAGGGGCGAGGATAAGCGCGCGCGCCCGCAGCTGTTGCTATGGGAGAGGGAGTGAGAGCGGAGAGATGCGGACACCGACGGACGCCTGACATGCCCGGACTAAGAAATGCATTCGCATTTAAAAGTGGCATAATCTGTCATCGCTTAGTCTAATCTAACGCTGAGGGCAAAACATCAGATATCTTCTTTCGCTATTATTTGTGTCGCTCGTTTGTTTTGATGCTGCTGGGACTATCGAGGCGGTAGCGAGCCGTAAAAGTGGTTTGATGTTAAATGAGCAGATGTCGCCACAACATTAGCGTCGGTGATGCGTTGACGATGCGAAACACCCTGAATGTATATATTGTTTTGTGTGCCAATAATTTGCTGTTCCACCCAAGAATGGTACGCGATTGCTGCTGAAAGTGCGTCGACCTTGCTGTCAAAAAAGAACTCAGTGAAAACGCCAATATGAACGCTGTTATAAAAAGAACCGCGTTCCTCACGTGCCCTGCACAAGTGGGTTTCTGAACATAAAGAAACGGTGAGGTGGCGTTCCCGCAGAGGTTTTTGCATTTTGTATTAACTCGAGGGAGCAAGTATCGACAAGGTAGGCGAGCCGACGCCAAAGAGACGTCGAGCAGACGACGCGACGCGGATGAACACGTCTTGAGGGGGGCTTTCGCCTTTCCTGCTGGCTAACAAGCCCTGCAGCTTCCACAGTGCTGCGAGGTACTTCTGAGATTTTTTTTTTTATAGTTTGCTTGCCTGAAAGTCGGAACGCTCAAAAGTTTCCGTTTCTTCTCAACAGCAGCACTTTACACCATCCAAAACCACTCACGGCGCGCGACGAAAGCAGGCGAAAACGTCTGCTCTGCCCGCCCGGTGCTCCGCTCTCCCATAATGCCCTAGCGCCGATCCACCAGGGTAAGGAGCGGCGCTGCAATTTCTGGAAAGGTCCATTAAAACTGTCACTTAACGAGTCGAGACCGCTATGCGCGTTGTTGTGTAAGTGACTGATTGCATCACTCATAAAATGAGTGATACAATCACTTATCAAGGGCGATTACTTTCTGATCGCACAATATGTCTGCGCTGCTGAAGGTACTTGATATAGTTTCGAGATGCGCTTTAGTCTACGCCATATTAACATTTCCATCGATACTCCAGAGTGCAGCGTGCTTCCGCGCGTGGAAACGTGAAAAAAAAAAAAAAAAGTCTGTACACAGAGACACACTGTATATAAGGGTTTTTGTTGGCTTAAAGACGGTAGCTTGAGGTGCAGATATAGTACGATGCTTCCAGCACGTACTACGCGGTAGTCAAATGCATAGGCGTGCGCACGAGGGGGCGGCCGCCCCCCCTGGTCACCTAAGAGGGGGGGGGGGGCGCAAAGTCTGCCGCATACACTGACTTAATAGGAAATGGGGGCGCTGCGACGAACCTTCGCCCCCCCCCCCCCCCCCCCCTGAACGGTAACCCTGCGCACGCCTATGGTCAAATGTTTAGGACACGCCTCGCCGGTAACGGGAAAAGCTCTAGACTTTCGACGGCGCGCATTGTTGCGGCAGCCGCTGTGCGCTCTTTTCCCCTCGTTTCTGTTTGCTGTTTTCGTGCTTTGCCTACATCTGCGATGACGTTCGGCGTTATAACAGAATCGATTGAGTATACGTGACTGTGGGAGCAATGTGCGGTAATTCTAGCATAGGCCATGTCTGATGTCAACGTAGACAGCGTCCGCGCGCGTTGGTATCATGCGGGCGCTCGTACTCGCATGTGGTAAGCTCAGTATTTAAGGATGGGTTACGTTTGTAAAACATGCGGTCAGTAACCGCTCACGGCGTGCCCTTGACTGCTGGAGGATGCGCTTGGTTGTCGTAATATGCCGGCGCAAAGCCAGGCTTATTCTGAAAGCACTTTTTGAAGCGATTTATCAGAAAAGGAGTGCTTTCATTCGTGTATAAGCAGTGCCTATTGCGAAACGAGGTCCCGCCTTCTTTTCGTGAAAATTTGTTTTCGTTGCGAAATTATTAAAAACGAGACACTCGTGTCAGATGTGTGTACAGTAACTGTGTGTTGAACAAATGGCGGTTTAAATAAAACTAATCGGTCTGTGTGTTTGTGTGTTGGTTATTCCCAGAATTCCGGATCGCTTCTCCAGCCTTTTCACTCCAGTTGACAGCCACACTCGGGGAAACGAAGGTGTCGCTATGGTGTGGCGCGTCACCACTAGTGATGGGAAAATATAGCGGCGTTCGCAACGAGGCAGTCGGTCCTACATTGCCCTTGTTGGACAAGACGACGTAGGAAAAGAGGTGAGTGGCACCCACGCAATGGAGCCTAAACCAACTGTGTTTGTTGTTTAAAAGAGGCGCACATCATCTTGTGCTGAAAGTTTGTCACCAAGTGACATGTTACAAAAGCTACTATTTGGAAGTTGGGAAAGAAGTGTGAACTTAAGGGCTCGTTTGCTTTGTTAAACACAGTATTAATGAGAACTAACAGACAATGATGCCAAGGAAAGTATAGGGGATGTTATTAGAAGTAATTGTAATGTAAATGTGAAAAAAGAAAAGTGGACGAAAAGATAACTTGCCACCGGCAGGGACCGAACCTGCGACCTTCGAATAACGCGTCCGATGCTCTACCACTGTGCTACGGTGGCGGACATCCCTCCGTTCACTTTATAGGGTATATATGTGCATTTAAACGTGGGAGCGTCAGTCAGCGCCGCCTGTTGCCATTACGGCGAGTGTGGAACACCTTTTTTGCCTGTTGGCGTGACGTAGCACGTGATCTTATTACGAGCTGGCAGCTAATAATCCCTCGCATACCACCTGAAGGCATCAAGTCTGCCAGAACGAGACCCCCCGCTATGAATGAAGGAAAGAAATGTAAGTTTAAGGGCTCGTTTTCTTTGTTAAACACCATATTAATGAGAAATAACAGACAATGATGCCAAGGAAAGTATAGGGGATGTTATTTAACATCCTGTTATTTGACATCGGTGTTCCTGTCTCTTCTTTGCGCTATAGGGGTTAAGATGGAATACCAACATGCTCATGTTCTTTGATAGAAGACGACGGCTCCGCTCCAGTGGCGTAGCCAGGGGGTGGCACACCGGGCACGTGCCCCCCCCCAATTTTTTTTCGCCATGGTTTACAGAGCGAAAATGACGATTTCAAGGAGGTGCCCCTTCCGAAATCATGGGGGGTGCACTCACAGCCCCAAGAGAGTGCTAGCGACTCCCTTTGCGGGAGTAAACGCTTGTCCCATATTTCACTCTCTTTTCAGGAGTGCTGACAACTCTCTGCTACGCAGAGTAGGCACACTCTCCCGACAGTGTTCTGGTACTCTGGCTGAGCGAGAGTGAACAAGCTCTCTCGCCAGAGTAAAGTCACGCTTCTGAAATGGAATGCATACACTCTCTGCGGGAGTTACGCTACTCTCTCACAGAATTTTATAATCTGGTCTGGCTAGAGTGCATCAACTCCCCTCCAAGAGTAGAATCACTCTTTCTGCTAGGACTAATGTAAAAATAAATAAATAAATAATTGTCGAGCATTTTTTACAATCTAACAGTGAACAGGCTGACATTTTTTAAGCTTACGTCACATATACGGGACAGGCATCGGCACACACATTACAATCGTACACAACACAGCAACACTGAACATATACAGCTCGCGCTACGGACAACCATATGCGTTCAGCAACCGGTATATATACCCATGATGTCTGGCCCCCCTTCTAGTGCCGGTGGCGCAACATCTCTATTGTGCGTATTGAAAGACAAACATACGCCGAGCCCGTGTAAGTATCTGGTAATCGTTAGGATTACTGTAGACACGTCTGCCTTTTACTATAAAACTACATAACAATCAACGCAATTTTCGTTAAATTTCAATTATCAGCTGGCATTCTGTCATATCGGCTCAATGTTGTTCAGCCGCTAATGCCTAAGTCTGGGAGGAGTAGCTACGCGCTTACAAATATAGTTGGGACAATCTTTCAGTAGAGCTGGCCGAGGAATAATCTACGAACGTTACGATCCGGCGTCCGATCCGACTTGCGGTGCTGCGGCATGTACTACAAGTACGCCAGAAAAACAACGCCGGTCGGCAAAACTACAACCCAAGCGCATCTCTGGCAATCCTTACAGTTTTGCTTACCTCGGCTACACTTTAATGGGATAGTAAGAGGCTTGAGAAATGCGCAAACCTCAACCTTCGCGAGCCACTTGCGCCGAGATCGGGCCAACCAAATACGACCCGTACGAGTACGACTCCCAACGAAGGTAGGCCTAGCGTACCGGCCGAGTCCGTGTATGTCATCGGCGCTTCTGGGCTTAATCATACGCGATTCCGATGAGTAATAATGACTGTACAGTAGAGCTTTGGCATCGGTTAACCTGACTGAACCATTGTTTCTTGCGTACGGTGTCCGCACAAGGAGCGATGAGCATCGATGCGACGCGCTTTCAGCAAGTGCACACAGGCCGCCTGCGCCGAGATCGAGCCAGCGAAGGTAGGCCTAGCGTACTGGCCGAGTTCGTCTACATGTCATCGGCGCTTCTGGGCTTAATGATACGCGATTCCGCGGAGTAATAATGACTGTACAGTAGAGCTTTGGCATCGGTTAACCTGACTGAACTATTGTTTCTTGTGTACGGTGTCCACACAAGGAGCGATGAGCGTCGATGCGACGCGCTTTCAGCCAGTGCACACAGGCCGCCGCAGATGGCCTCCGGGCGCACTCCCCGGCACTTCGCTGACTCATACGCGAAAACAAAGGCTTGTCACTTGGTACGCCTTATTGAAGTAACATGAAGGCATACTTTCCTGCGCATTCAATTTGATTTTTAGCGATCGGTTAGGTAGTTGCAGCTATCGGTATAGCAATGCAAATCTGCACACTGACACAGCTGCTGCACTAGCATATCGTCGCTTGCACAAGAAAATACAGATTATTCAATCAAATACGCGCGTACTTATCGAACGACATTACAGTCGACATAAAGCTTCTGTGCACGTCAACCAACGGAAAGAGCGAGAAACGGCTCTTGTACTCGGCAGTAACAGCTGATAATCCGCCCCAGATCCTTGTAATTTTTGTATATTTTGTTTTCCATGTTATAATTCTGAACGAAAGTTGGCGCTGTTGGCCATAGCCGCATGTCATGTGTGGCTGGCAGCAGTTTTAATCTCATGAAGACGCAAGGTTTAGTTGGGAAAGACAATCGCGTCTGTGTTCAGAATTCGACCCGTGAAGCGAAACGGCTTGTTTTGTTTTCATCAGTTTGTTTACGGTGTAGTCAGCGCTGTGAGGCGTTGCGTGGTGGTAGAGCTAGTACTCGCCTGGTAATCGGGAGGTGGCGAGGTCGAATTCTGCTGGTGAAGTCTTTTTTTTTTTTTTTTTTTTTTTTGTAAGGCAGTTTTTTTTCTTTCTTTTTTTTTTTTTTTTTTACGAATGTCTCGAGTGCCTACGTTACTCCAATTAGCCTGTGCCATAAACTAATTTTTGGCGACGAGTTAGAAGTTGGCGCTGTTCCTTGCTTTGAAGGTGCCGCTGTTGGCGTTTTCGGAATGAAACGTTCACAATCACAAAACCATACTTTTGTCATCACTGAAAGTTATTCTACTAACTTGACGCAATAAACTTGCATCTGTGGCGTCTACGCTCAAAGGCGTATGGTTACGAGACAGTTATATTGCTTTGAGGCGTCGCGGTGGTCACATGCAGGCGCTACATTGTATACTTCGTCCGCTAAGGACGGAGTACCAGACCCCATTCACGCCGCATCGGCACGAGAGTTGCATAGATTGGGAACTCCGTCTGAGTAGCAGAGCGTTCGCAGCCTCTTTTACTCTTCCTTGAAGGAAAGAGTACGTTCGGCGGCTAACTCTGCGCTACTCCCCCACGGAGTTAAAGAATTCTGGCGAGAGTAATGCAGTTGCCCTGCTCTTCAAGTACTCCCTCTACGTCTGTGAGTGTTCCCCCCCCCCCCCCCCCCCCCCCCCCCCCGCTCCCCGAAAAAATTTCTGGCTACGCCCCTGCTCCGCTCCATGCAGCACACATCAGATACGCCATGGCAAAATGGCGGTCGCCGTCGGTGGGCGGGGTTTAAAGCCGGCGACTTCTTATTTTGCAGTGAAATATTATTTTACACACCATTTTTCGTGTATGTATAGGCAAAGTAGACCCTCTATTTCTATTTTTCTCTGAAAGCCGCCAACTCTAGGGTGACCGTGTCATGGCCCCTTTCAACCACGACCGCTCGCTGAACAAACTAACACCGCTGTACTACCGCCAAAGTTGCAATAAAAAATAGCAGAAGAAAATCGGTGTGGGAACTTCCTTAAAACTTCTGACAGTCAGAAGTTCTCTGATCTGCACGAGCGAAGCCTAATAGCTCTTTCGATAGTTCTTGTGTTTTAAGGCGAAAGCCTTGTAATGCCTCATCAAATGCGAAAAGGCACCGTCTGCTTTGACACGAACTATGCAAAAAGTGGTCACAGATTACTATTTGAGGACGTCATCATGACGTTACAGGATGTCATCTCACATAGTCGCTTGGTCAGATGTGGGCCTATCTCGGATGTAGTGCTTTAAGTGCTGCAAAACCATGTGAGGTACACAGAAAGCTGCAATGTCTCCAATTCTGGAGGTACTACAAAGCCCCGTTCGAAGCAGAAAGCTTTCGTGGGGGGAGGGAGGTTCAATAAAACCGACTGATAAGAAGAAGCAAATGATGTCTTACAGGGACACCAAGGAGCAAAACAATTTTTGGCATAGTAGTAAAGGACAATTTCACAATCCCGTAAACACCACCCTTACCGCGACACGAAGCTTGGTAAGCGAGAAAACGCGCGAAAAGAAAATGCGGGTGAAGACGCCACCTTGAGATTCCCGCACCAAACACCGTGACGTTGTAGATTTTGAAGGCATCTGCTGGGTCCTACATAGCTTCTAATCGATAAAACTGAAGTACATTGTCATCTGTGGGAGCCATAGACCTAGCATACGAAGTTTCAGAAAATTTTATCGTACCAATGTCGCGAAAATACGAAAGGCACATTTTGAAATTTTCGACGTCACGCGCGAAGGTTTCGGCGCGAAATTTAAAAAATGAAACTTCAACCTTGATTTTCTCCGCTAATAATGAACCTATGATAGTGAAACATATGGCATAAGAGTTCTCAGAGTGCAGTTTGTCAATCTAAACCAAGTCACTGTTTCTCTTTAAGGTCCCTTTAAGGGACGAAGGGTGGTGGTGGTATTATTTACAGAGAGGTTGTTATGAAAACCCTCTTTTAGTGGGTCAGCTCCCTTATACAATACTAGGTGGAGTCCCTAGTCAGGAACACCATTGGTCCGGAACGCTTTCCTGACACGCCGGACCATGGCTTCTTGGGCCAGAATGTCCTGGCAGCCGAGCAGGATTGCTTCCCAGTCCTCTCGGGTTGGGTTGGATATGTTGGTAGGAGATAATAAATATAAGAACCGCGCAACAGACAAGGGCCAGCGAAGAACACACACAGCGCTGCGTGTGTGTGTTCCGCAATCCTTGTCTGTTGCGCTGTGTACCCTGTGATTTTTTTTTTAGTTTGGTTTAGGTTGTAATTCTGTGGGCGGGTGGCTGTCATCGAGTTCGAACTTGATGAAGCCCGCCCGCGACAAGCATGTGACCGTATTGGTTTGTTCTACGAGAGAGAGAAAAAAAAAACTTTTATTTATGCAGGCCATCGAACTTTTAATTGATTTCGGTTGTTTACCGGCGATCTCCTCGTTATATGAAAGTTACTAACATATGTATGTATTTGTTTGCTGGACGTCGTGTAATGTGTCCGTTTCTTCTAGAGAGCGGTCCCTTTGAAACCCCACCACCTGGACAGCATGTCGGAGCGAGTGCTCCTCAGATATGTCAGAGATATACAATGTGCAAGTTTTAATATGTCTCATTCGGGTAACTGAGGTCAAATAAAGTAATTAGGATAATGTCTGGATCTGCGCGCTCGTTCCATCTCGGCGGCGCCGACCAAGCAAGAATTCTGCGCTACAATAGACGTGGCAACTGCTATGAGGGTTTAACTGGGTTGCAGTGATTACAGCAAGGCATTAAGTGAAGCTTGTTTTGAACGACATTTCAGTGGCGGCGGCGAGTAACCCGGCGCCGGCGAGCGTGCGAAAATGCGGCTCTCGAATGTGCGCCGGTCACATGCGCCCTTTTTCAGTAACTGATGCTCTCTCCATCGGGGACTTGTCGGCGATAAACTGGTTCTGATATGGCAGTCTCATCCTTTATCGAAGCGACTTGCCATTTCGATCTTCATTGTTGACTGGATATGACCGCATGACTGTCGTTGTTGCCTGTAACAACTGAAGTGTTGCGCTGTTAGCACGTGGGTGCAGGTCAAGTTCCCGGCACTAAGGAAAGGGAAAAAAAATGCTGCCAGCTTTACTCCGCGAAAGCCGATGAAACAACGAAGCTGATGCCCCCCCCCCCCCCCCATCTTTCATCAGGCTATTGCCGTACTTTTTTTTTCAAGTCTTTCTAGGTATTTCATGTGTTGCAAGTCTTTTCCAAGTATTTCTGAGTTGTATCATGGCTTTTTATTTCACACACTGTAATTACTACGGACGACGATATGATCACTCACTGAAACGCTGGAGCAACACAGTACAGCGTTCCAGTGCGGCCGTGGCCCCTTCCACCCACCCGTTCGCCTTAGGTGCATATTCTGCACTGGAACGCAAGCAGCGTTGCTGCTGTGCATGACAAGCCTGCGTTACGCCAAGGGACGGCGAAGTGTCGACTAAAAGAACAGCTTCTCTGTTAAAAGTTCGGAGGGAGCATTGCGCTATGCGATAGAAAGAAAGCAAAAAAAAAAAAAAAAAAACGCCAGGTCTGCGCGGAACGCGCAGCACAGCCACAGCGAAAGCTGGGAGAGCGGTCTTTCTAGAGCCTTTTTTAAACATTCTTGGGTCAGCTACAACAACCGCACTTGCATGGTACCCACTACGCCATAAATCATCATAATTTTTCTGTAGTGGGGAAGCGTCTACTATGCCATTATTCGTCATTCTTCAGAAAAGCGCGGTACCCGCTACACTCTTGTAACGCATTATGTAACGCGGCGGCGGACAACTACGGCGCAGAAACGACCCTTGTTGTGATCTCATAACAGCTTTCGCTGTAAAAAAGTTGTAGGTCAGACCCGCACGTGCCTAGCTTCGCGTGAGACCATTTTCCCGATTGGAGAAGGGCTCCTGCATTTTAGGGGCGAAGCTCCTTATCCCGTGGGTCGTGCGTCCCATGTTTGTAGTAGTAGCCACCTGCTGATGACGATGACGATCGCGATGCCATACAACACGTCAGCGTGCCATACAACACGTCAGCGTGCCATACAACACATCAGCGTCATAACGATGACGCTGATGACGATGACGATGACGATCACGATGCCACCACATGGAATGTACCCACTATGCGTCATAACGATGACGCTGATGACGATCGCGATGCCATACAACACATGGCACCTCGATATGGTCTCACATGCATATCGTTTGACCACATGCAACCAACCACCATCACGTCTTTGATGATGTACCCCTGGAGCTTCGCCCACTCATCATCATTCACTCCGCGGATATGCTGTGATTTTTTTTTTTGTATTCGCCATTACCGTTGGCAGCTAAAGTGGGCCTTCATGTGTATGCTGTTATGCCAATAAGCTTTCATGTTTTACGATGCTGTAGGCGCACGCAACAAATCTTTTGCTTATTTTGACAACCCTCTTCAATGTTTTCTGTGGCAATTTTTAGAGCAGAGCTCTTACGGTCGAGGTTGGCCGTGTGTCGTAGATAGAAAATGATCACCATAATGAACCGGCACGCGCCATGTTCGTCCGTCGTCTTCGTCATATCCTTCCTCTTCTTCGCTACCAGAAGACGTGCGCCGATTTGACCGGTGAATGATGCAGTAACTTCATGGGCGAGAGAACGAGCACACAGAGAGAGAAAGACAGAAAGAGAGAAATTCTTGGCGAAAAGATATTTTTTGCTGATGCGAGTGCCCGCTGTTAGGAATGGGGTTGCGTGGCCGGTGCGAACACGAGTGGGTGTCGTGCTCGGAGCCACCCGTACCGGAGCAGTCATGAGGACAAGCCGATGGAAGGAAAATACTTATGTACAGGGTTGCCGTTGGGTGGACTTGAAAAGGAGCCAGAACTCAAGCCAAAAGTAGCCAAAAGTAGCCATGCCATTTAATATTATCGCCAAATTCGTAGCCAAGTGGAACAGAAGTGGTATTATGAGCAGATTCTTTAGTATTGATCAATAAATAATACCATTTTGAATAAGTAAGAGCATAGGAAGCCACCGATAAGTTGGAAATAAATTAAGTGAACCAATTATGATAAATTCATTACGCGTGCATATATTTTATGTAGAAAATATGAGTTCTTGCCAGACACAAAGTTATATTAGAATATTCCAGCCAGCAAGTCAGAAGGAACATGTAAAGTTGAAACAGATTTTCGTTGAAGCTGCAGACCAAATTCTGGCTGTAGATGAACAGCTAGGCCAGCTAAATTTTGTTGCAGATGTCTGTTTTCCCATTTACAGGAGAACACGCATTGCGCATCAGAATTATTCGTAAAACTTGCGCGTAGCGTCACAATAGATGGCGGGAAGCTTGAGCACCGAGCTGGCCACGTGTTCGTCACCGTGCACGCAACTTCTCCACTCCGCATTATGAGACGCGCTAAGCGTCGCGTAAGGGTGCCTCGATGCGCACCAGCCTACTGGTGGGTGGAGGACGACCGTACGCATCCGCTGAAGCGAGAGAAAAGCTTAAAAACAGTGTTTTGTCTGCAAAAATGAGAAAAAATGGCTACTTAATGCGCCAAATCAGCACTTTAAAAGTAGCCAGAAAATAGCCATGGCGCCAACTGCAAATTTTTGTCGCCAGACGGGGTCGAAAAGTAGCCAATTTGGCGCAAAGTCGCCACCAACGGCAACCCTGCTTATGTACAGTGTTTACATGGTTCCGATCTCGACGAACAGGCCTTGGCGCTGTTTAGTGCTCCGGATTAAATAACATGGTTGGGGTCCACCCCCTTTCGTCCTCTCAATGCGGTGGCGAGAAGTCCACCAATCTTGCACCACTGGCAGGTGCGCTATAAAGGTCACGCTTTCGCCTCCAGGGGTCAATGTCATGTTGACGACGGTGGCTGCTCTGATGACCCGTTTAGGAAATCGGCTTCTAGGTGGCAGCGCTTGTCGCACCTGGGCGGGATAAGGCCGGCCTGACGAGAAGATCTGCAGGGCTTCGGCCAGGCGGCACCGCAGGTGCGCGGAGATTTATTGTTTCTCAATAATCACGATGTAGCGCGAAAAGATAATACAGACACAGAGAACCACAAACTGCAGGCTCTTGGTCCATCGTGTTGGTCCATGCCGCTCAGGAATATTGCTCTCAGTCGAGCTGGAAGCGTAGGAAAACGACGACTGGCGTCGGTGATCGGGGCCGGCAAGTCTCCCTTCATTTGAGGGGGGGGGGGGGGCCCTCGTAAGTGGTGAGATATTGTATGTATGTATGTATGTATGTATGTATGTATGTATGTATGTATGTATGTATGTATGTATGTATGTATGTATGTATGTATGTATGTATGTATGTATGTATGTATGTATGTATGTAGTGGGAAAACATCTCGCGGACCACGATAGAATAAGGAAGAAATAAAGTACGACTTTCGTTGGTTTGGCGCGATATATATATATATATATATATATATATATATATATATATATATATATATATATATATATATATATATATATATATATACAGGGTGTTTCAAGAAATGTGTCCACTATTTTTTAAAAAAAATCAGCAAAATGCGGTATTTGCTCGCTGTTTTCACAATTGCTTTTTCAGTAGCGGCAGGCATCTTAAGATGGTTAAAGACATGTTTTGGGAAACAGTAATTAAAAAAAGTTAAATTAATTAACTTTTTAATTAGCGGAGTTAGGTGGTTAAGTTCAATGAGAGTATTGAAGTCGTTCATGCGAAGAACCCATTTCAGGCTTTGAGATTTCGAAAAAGCGGCCTCTAGGAATAATTGCGAAGTAATCAAGTTCTCCCAAATTCAGCGGCGAAACCGAAACCGAAACGCGGAAGAGCGCAACTGCCACATTCGTGTGAGACGTCCAGAATGAGTGAACGTCATTATATCAACCATCAACCGGACTTCTTGGTGTGAGTGTGTGGGCTGCGCTTGCAGTAGTAGCACGCATGACGCACATACGTTAATGAACGGGGAAGAACTGCACCTTTGTAACCGTTGTCTTGTACAGTGACGTCATTTTAGTCGTCTGCTTGTTGCGGTTCTCGGTGCTTGGGTTTCGGTTTAGCCATTGAATTTGCCTCAATTTCATTACGCCACAATAATTAATACAGCATATTGGGTACAGCGCGAAAAACGACGAAGACGGAAGGCAGAAGGGACACAGACGAGCGCTGACTCGCAACTGAAAGTTTTATTTGAACACCAGATCCCTCTTACATGTGGGCGGTCATACGTGGGGCAGAGCGGCCGATGCGTAAATGTGCGCTTAAGAGAGCACAACAATTCGCTCAAAAATCCGAACGCTTCACATCTGGCATCGCACTGCAGCACGTGTGGCTGTTCACCTATTTTTGCAGATACGAAAATTTTGTCGAAGCATAATTCTAAGATTACCAGAGCAGTGATAGAGGCATTTCATATTAAACGAATGGATGACGCATGCGTCAGTGAGGCATCGTTGAATCTCACGGACAAAGAGTTCACATATCTACTGAGCACATGTGCGGTCAGGTGATACGCTATGCATCTTGTGCTATTCTTTTTTTAACACTTCTGCGCAATGTTGATACGCTTTTTTCTCCAGGTTTTTTTGCGTTTTTATTCTTTTCACGTTCGTGTGTTCAAATAAAACTTTCAGTTGCGAGTCAGCGCTCGTCTGTGTCCCTTCTGCCTTCCGTCTTCGTCGTTTTTCGCGCTGTACCCAATATGCTGCCATACCAACTAGCCCAACTTTCAATACTTTTTGCAATTAATACAGGTCGCTTTTTCGAAATCTCAAAGCTGAAATGCGTTCTTCGCATGAAAGACTTCAATACTCTCTTTGGACTTAACCACATAACTCCGCTAATTAAAAAGTTAATTAATTTAACTTTCTTAATTACTGCCCCAAATCATGTCTTCAACCATCTTAAGATGCCTGCCGCTACAGAAAAAGCAATTGTGAAGACAGCGAGCAAATACCGCATTTTTCTGATTTTTTAAAAATAGTGGACACATTTCTTGAAACACCCTGTATATACACGCAGTGCAATGAAGCG
>JALIZH010018022.1:0-16653 GCA_030522465.1 Rhipicephalus appendiculatus
CACTCACGCACATGTCACCTTTATTGTCAATGCAAACCGCTCCTAGATCTCACGTGCTCGTTGATCACTGTATCGTCGAAGTATCTTGCATTGATCAAACATTGCTTCACAGCAGCAAACGGAGCTATGCGCAGCTAAGTGGCTGCCAACAGAACCCCGCATAAGGTTGCGGTGTTCCCTGAGACGGTCATTTATACAGCGGCCTGTTTGCCCAGTGTAACAGCGACCGCATGAGAGGGGGATTTCGTATACTGCGTTAAAACAGCATTCAACAAACTTACTTGCGTGTTTTTTTATCACACACGCGAGGCCCTTTGTCCTCTCTGTTCACCTTATGGTACATACTAGACAACTTGTTTCTTGCTAAAAAGACAACTCTGGTGCCTCCTTTTTGTGCTACCTTTTTAAAACAATAGGACACCTCATGCAAATACGGAATGACCAATGTTTTTGAAAGTGGGCTTTTTTCTTGAAACCTAGTCGGTTTCGTTGGCTGTTTTAAGTCTTCTAGAAGACCTTCGGCTATGGAACACAGTAAGTTGTCCGGGTAGCCTGCCATGCACAAGCTCTGCACTCATAAGCCATCCACACTCATAAGCCGGAAGGTCCCTTCCGCTTCATTGTCTCGGAACACGGCACTTGGCAGCGCCATGTGGGAAGGTACTTGCAACGTTCCCTATCCGTCCTTCCTGTGGAGGACCCCTACCCCATCAGGAAGCCGCAAGAATTGTCCGACTTTCTTCAGCAAGGGTGTCCTTCAAAAGTGAGCTTCTTCTCTGTGGATGTTAAGGACTTATATTATTCCTTGCCGTTGGACCAGGTCTGCGCAGAGGTGAGCGAATGCGTTGACCGCTATGGGAGCGTCAGGTTCCAGTACTCGTGTGCAATCAGCGTCAGGAACTTTTAGATGCGAAGCATTTTATGCTCGGGGCTATGTCCGTCCCGCGTCCCTCCCGCGTCCGGCCACTTCATGAAATAGGGATGCACCCATTATGCGAACCAGAACACTCTAGTAAAAATTGAAGGACACTTTGTACATTCTAAAGTGTGTTCGGCGAAAGCGTGTGGCCGTTCCACTGACTATGCCATGTCTTTTTTAGATGCGAAGCATCTTATGCTCGGGGGGCTCTGTCCGTCCCCTCCCGCGTCCCGCGTCCGGCCACTGTCATGAAGTAGGGAAGCACCCATTATGCGAACCAGAACCCTGTAGTAATATGAAGGCCGTCAACCCTAACACAGTCATCAGAGTCATGGCCGAGAGCAGAGAGAGGCTGCTTAGCAATGGCTAGGCAGGAGGTGTCTGTCGCCCAGGTTGACCCCATTCCTTGAGTCATGGCCGAGAGCACACAGAGGCTGCTTAGCAATGACTAGGCAGGTGGTGTCTGTCGCCCAGGTTGACCCCTTTCCTTAATCTTACTTGCATGTGTTTGGAGGGGGGGCTTAGTCCGTCCCTCCTTCCCGCGTCCCACACCACCACAGCGCGTCCCCTCCCCCCTCTCTCTACTAAGCCCGCGCCCGTCCCGCGTCCGGCCACTTTCATGAAGTAGGGAAGGACCCACTATGCGAACCAGAACACTGTAGTAGAATATAAGGCCGTCAACCACCACTACAGTCACCAGACTCATGGCCGAGAGCACAGAGAGGCAGGTGGTGCGTATCGCCCAGGTCGACTCCATTCCTTGATCTTGCTTGCATGTGTTTGGGGGGGGGGGGGGGTCTTAGCCCATCCCTCCTTCCCGCGTCCCACACCACGACAGCGCATGCGCGTCTCCTCCCTCTCCTCTCCTACGCTCATCCCCTTTCCTTTAGGAATACTCTACTCCACGGAGCGGCGCCCGCGTCCTACACCCCCACAGCGCATGCACGCCCCCCTCTCTCTCCTCTCCTAAGCTATCCCCTTTCTCTCCTGTAGGAATCCTCTGCTCTACGGAGCGTCCCACATCCCGGCAGCGGATGCGCGTCCCCTCTCCTATGCTCACCCACTTTCTCTACTCTAGGAATAGTCCACGGAGCGGCGCCCGCGTCCCACAGCGCGTCCTCTCTCCTACGCTCAGCCCCTTTCTCTGCTGTACGAATCCTCTACTCTACGGAGCGGCACCCGCGTCCGACATCCCCACAGCGCATGCGCGTACTCTCCCCGCTCTCTCCTACGCTCACCCGCTTTCTCTACTCTAGGAATCCTCTACTCTACGGAGCGGCTCCCGCGTCCCACAGCACATGCCTGTCCCCTCTCTCTCTCCTCTCCTCTAGGAATCCTCTACGGAGCGGCGCGCGACAGGTGGTGCGACAGCTGCATACTCCGCTGGGAGGACCATAAAAATGACGGAGTGCGCCTCATTCTCTCTCCTGTGCAGCGCCGCGATGAGCGCCCGGGCCGCGAAACGAGAGCGGCGACGTTTCCATCTCCCCGCTGCTTCGGAGATGGGGAAGTTTTTTATTTTTACCACGAGTCGCAGCGAGACGCCAGACTAATCTTCCTCCGTTCGCATGCGTTAGTATTTTCTCGCGCTTTGTCCATCGTGCAAACGCCATAGCGTTCCAGCGCTGAAATTGACGGGCCCTTTGTAAATTCGAAAGTGTATTCCGTGAACGCCTGTGTCCATTGAGACGGCGTCGGTCAGAATGATTGCAAACGCTGGGCACAGCGAAGCTACACAAGCAAAGAGCGAGCGCTGTAGAGTCCGACGCGACCAGCGTCCGTTTGCGCTTCCCGGCGGCCACCTGGCTCCGTGCCAGAGCTCGGATGGACGGGACGGACGGACATGGACGGACGGACGGACAGACAGACAGACAGACAGACAGACGGATGGACGGACAGACAGACGGACGGATGGACGGACGGACGGACGGACGGACGGAGGGACGGACGGACGGACGGAGGGATTGACGGACGGACGGACGGACGGACGGACGGACAGACAGACAGACGGACAGACAGACAGACAGACGGACGGACGGACAGATAGACGGACAGACGGAAGGACAGATGGACGGACGGACGGATGGAGGGACGGACGGACGGACGGACGAACAGACGGACGGATGGACAGACGGACGGACGGACACCGGACGGACGTGAGCATGAGACATTAAAGGCTTTCGCCTTAATATGACCGCCGTCAACCACTGCCACAGTCATCAGTCATGGCCGAGAGCACAGAGAGGCTGCTTAGCAATGGCTAGGCAGGTGGTGTCTGTCGCCCAGGTTGACCCCATTCCTTGATCTTGCTTGCATGTGTTTGGAGGCGGCTTAGTCCGTCCCTCCTTCCCGCGTCCCACACCACCACAGCGCATGTGCGTCCCCTCTCTCTCCTACGCTCACCCCCTTTCTCTCCTCTACTCTACGGAGGGGGCGCCCGCATCCCACATCCCCACAGCGCATGCGCGTCCTCTGCCCCTCTCTCCTCTAGGAATCCTCTACTCTACGGAGTGGTTCCGGCGTCCCACATCCCCACAGCGCATGCGCGTCCTCTCCCCCTCTGTCCTCCAGGAATCCTCTACTCTACGGAGCGGCTCCCGCGTCCCACACCCCCACAGCGCACGCACGTCCCCTCCCCCCTCTCTCTCATCTCCTACGGTCGCCCCGTCCTCTCCTCTAGGAATCCTCTACGGAGCGGAGCGCACGACAGGTGGTGTGACACCTGCATACTCCGCTGGGGGAGCCACGGTAGTTCCGCGGTATGAAAATGACGGAGCGCGCGCGCCTCATTCTCTCTCCTGTGCTGCGCCGCGATGAGCGCCCGGACCGCTGCCGTGAAGTGAGAGCGGCGACGTTCCTCCCGCTCAAGTTAATTTTCTCCCCACTGCTTCGCATCCACACATGGTTCCCTTTAGCGGGGGGATGGGGAAGGTTTTAGAAATGCTGAGCTTTTATTTACGATCTACATTTATAATGCATGATGACGAACTATTCAAAAAGAAGGAGTCTGCATAGGTTCTTGCCTTGCGCCGATCCTAAGTGATATTCTTTTAGCCAAATATGACAGCTCCCTCATGGAATGCCTGCATCAAATGAGCGCTGTTAAAGTGTTTAGGTTCGTGGACGATTTTTTTATATTTTACAGGTCTGACCATTCTGACGCTCAGCGATGTGCTGATCAAATTGTTGACTTGTTTCGCTCTTGCATGAGAAAACTGCAAGTAACCACTGAATTCCCCCACTGCTAACAGACTTCGGTTTCTTGACCTTGAAATGTTTTTATCTGAGCACGTGTGCTGGCGGTATGGCCTCCGCTCCAAAAAAAAGTTTGCTACCTTACTGTTCTGCGCATTCTAAACTTGTCAAGCGAGCGATTGCCAAATCTTGTTAGGGGCAGCGTTGACGCGATCATGCCATCGCACAATGTGCACTAGCTTTGACTCGCAGGTGCGCAGACTGCGCATGCAGGCTACCCGGACACCTTACTGTGTT
Source organism: Rhipicephalus appendiculatus (assembly GCA_030522465.1). NCBI lineage: Eukaryota > Metazoa > Arthropoda > Arachnida > Ixodida > Ixodidae > Rhipicephalus > Rhipicephalus appendiculatus. Next base: position 4,412 of record JALIZH010018022.1, read on the forward strand.
CCATAGCCGAAGGTCTTCTAGAAGACTTAAAACAGCCAACGAAACCAACTAGGTTGCAAGAAAAGAGCCCACTTTCAAAAACAGCGGTCATGCCGTATTTGCATGGGGTGTCCCATTGTTTAAAAAAAGGTAGCACAAACAGCAGGCACCAGAGTTGTCTTTTCAGCAAGAAACAAGTTGTCTAGTATGTGCCATAAGGTGAACAGAGAGGACAAAGGGCCTCGCGTGTGTGATAAAAAACACGCAAATAAGTTTGTTGAATGCTTGTTTTAACGCGGTATACGAAATCCCCCTCTCATGCGGTGGCTGTTACATTGGGCAAACAGGCCGCTGTATAAATGACCGTCTCAGGGAACACCGCAACCTTATGCGGGGTTCTGTTGGCAGCCACTTAGCTGCGCATAGCTCCGTTTGCGGCTGTGAAGCAATGTTTGATCAATGCAAGATACTTCGACGATACAGTGATCAACGAGCACGTGAGATCTATGAGCGGTTTGCATTGACAATAAAGGTGACATGTGCGTGAGTGTCCCTTCGTTAGCGCTCCTCACCAGGGAAATTGCATATCTGTCAAGTGGATGATGGCCTCTTCACTATTTTTTCTAGATGCATACAAAGATTTCATGAACAAAAGTTCCATGTCACTGTTCTCCTCTCCCTCCTTTTGTGTAGCGTGTGCTATATACGCCCCCATGTGTGGAATAAAACCTTGGTTGTTAGTTCAGCGCTTGGTCCGTCTCTTTCACTGTCCTGTGTTTCGCGCTGTTTTTTTTTTCGCTACCTGAAAGTAATAGCAAAATAACCGCCTTAATAAATGCCAACCATGCCACTCTTTCGAGAAAGCGTTCTCACGCTTTTAAATCTGTATGGCTCTGGGTGCCCACGAACCCAGAAGTTTCTTTATACTGAACGGCCCTAATGCCATGAGTTCCGACTGAGGACCGCTTTTCGATGTGTCATGACATGGGCAATTTAGAAGGGTGTGATACACGTGTTCGTTTACAAATCCACATTCGCATTCGGTAGTTTCAGTTCTAACTCTGTGGAAAAATGTTTTGTGTGGGCAGTGCCTATCCTTAGCCGTTGAATGCGGGTTTCCATAGATCTATGCAGCGCTAACGGAACTTCGAATTCAATGGGTGGAATTTGAACGTTGTTTTTTACTCATTTGGAAATATATTGGTTTCACAATACTGCGCCATTCATTTCAGCAGAAGGCTATACGGGTTACATACATGCCTATACAGATGACTCCAGTGTAAAAGCCTCCTAAGCTTCAGGATTTATTATTCCACACCTCAATGCGCAAGAATCATTAAATGTATCTCGCTCGAAGTCATCCACATCATCGGAGTAGGAGAAGAAAACTTTATTGGACAGATGAGTTTCGAGCACCCCGACTCCCGGGCCCCGACACGCCCCTGAATCGCTCAAACGTTCACTTGGATGATGTTGGTTCGTGTTGGTTTTTAAAGAGGACAGTCTTTCTTGGGATACTTCAACGCAATTTTGGTCTGGCTGTCTGTCTGCCTGTCTGTTTGTCACCCGATTCAGCTACTCGGCCAAAGTTTAACCACTTTGTGAACGCCCAGCCATCTTGAACTGGTGTTTGCGCTCATACTTGTGAACATATTCGATCAAAAAACAAATACTACGCATACCTGAGGCGCCACATTAATATGTAAGTATCAGGTGGTGTGTTCTTTTATTAGAAAATACATACATACGTAATTCTAAAAACCCTAGTGTTTTTTTTAGGCTGCACTGAAAATGCGACGCTGTGCATGAAGTGCGACGCGATAAGGTGCTGGCGATAAGGTGCTGCCGCTGGCAGTGGCCCTTGGTTCAGCCCAAGTTCATGTTTTTCGATGGCGTCCATACCTCGTCTAGCGCCTCCTCTATTTCATCATTGCCAACCAGATGCGGCCAATTCAACGTAAAGTGGGCGCTGTCTGAGGCAAGGCAAAACATAGTAGTAAGGCCGGCACAAGACTATCGTCTTTCGATGACATTTGGAGCGAAGCAAGCAGTTACGTGGGCAATTTTTTTCTTTCATTTTTTTGGGTCCTGGTGCCACTTTCAGCACTCTTTGACAGTTTTAAACCACCCTATTCTCTTACTACTCATGTTACTGTGCGCCTCATCTGAGCTATTTGAAAGTTTCGTGCTTTAAAATTCATGAACTTAAGCAGATGCGCGAGAATAGGCAGTTTTAATCAGTTCAAACGAGTTCCTCACATCACACTGCAGCGGTAAACCCAAAGTAATCACTGATAGTTCGATACACCGAGCAGTTAGAAAGTATTACGTAAATTATGATAGTCTTCGTAAACAATTTCTGCGTTTCGATAGTACCTGGCAGGTTGTTTCACATGCCGGTCATTTTGATTATTAATCTTCCTGGTCATTCTATCCAGCCCAGAGTTAGACTTTAGACGGAATAAACATAAAAATATTCTAAGCAAAATATTTAGCCCCGTTTTGCGTAGCACGCAGTTTTTGTGCCGGACTAGACAGACTAAACTATTGTGTTCCAGCTTGCGTAGGGAAAACAAAAAAGCAAAGACGAGGCTTATATTAAGGAAGTACAAATATCATGTTAATTAGAACACAGCAGCATGATATTGAGCAAGATAATATTGTTACACGGGGCAGCGACAGAAAAAAATCTTTTAGACTTCCGCAATTTCGTTATTGTCGAGATAAAACAATATTTAAAGAAATATTCGCCTAGTGTAAGCATGCCGTGATAAATATGCGATATTGTTTCTGGGTCATATGTGAGCCAAACATTGATGAAAGAGTATGAGATTGTTGCAATAGGGGCCTGAATATGTGATACTTATACGCGAACAATCGAGAGTATGATAAGCATGATTCACGCATAAGTTCGAGTGGGCAGGTAGATTTGTGTAGCAAACGCACAACCAGCAATGTTGCCAAGGCTGACCGCATACCATGTTTTTACAGCAGAGCCCCTATGGTCGAGGTTTCCCGTGTGTGCTAGTTAGAAAACTATCGTCATGAACCGGCACGCGCTCGATCACCGATCGAGCATTCTATGCAGATGGTTAACGAGAGAACTTGAAACATGCAACCCGTAATCGGTATTTGCTGCGCGTGTGCTCTCTTGCTAATATTTAGTGGACCAGTCTGTGTGAGTAGAGGGATTAGAGTGATTTCTGTGGCACATACGCGCTATAGGATTTTCACAGCATAGCTGTTATGGTCGAGGAGTGAAAAAGATATAAGCTGAGAGAACGGATACAGCGAGAGATAGAAAGAAAGAAATAGAAGAAATAGAAAGAGGAACGAAGACAGAGAGAAAGGAGAGAAAGACAGAAACAGTAGAAAAATAGAAAAAGAAATAGACATAGAGAGAAAGAGGTAAAAACACACATACAGTAAAAAAAAGATAAAAGCCGGCAGATCCCACGCACTGTGGGAATCGGTGTAATGCGAAGCAGCCATGAAGGAGCAAATTATGCTTTACATAATTTGCATGTCATGTTTTACATGTTACGACGTGTCATTTGTGTTCATCATACAGTCACGTCGCGATATACCAATTTTGGTGTATGTCAAGCTAGCGAACTGGACGCAAGCGCACCATGAGCGTGGCATATAAATGGCATTGTAGATGACATGCATGCCAAGATTTTCATGTTACCACCTGCCACTTATGTTCGTTATACAGTCATGTCACTCAATACCAAATTTGGTGTATATCAAGCTAACGAAACGGCCGCGAGCGCACCATGAGCGTGGAAAGCAAGTCATGTCGCTCATGAAGTCATAATTTCCATACTACCACTTGTCATTTATGTTCGTCATACAGTCATGTCACTCAATACCAAATTTGGTGTATCTCAAGCTAACGAAACGGCCGCGAGCGCGCCATGAGCGTGTCATGTAAATCATACTTTTCATGACAATTAGTCATGATTTTCATGATATGACCAGCCATTTATGTTCGTCATAAAGTCATGTCACTCAATACCAAATTTGGTGTATATCAAGCTAACGAAACGGCCGCGAGCGCACCATGAGCGTGGAAAGCAAGTCATGTCGCTCATGAAGTCATAATTTCCATACTACCACTTGTCATTTATGTTCGCCATACAGTCATGTCACTCAATACCAAATTTGGTGTATCTCAAGCTAACAAAACGGCCGCGAGCGCGCCATGAGCGTGTCATGTAAATCATACTTTTCATGACAAGTTAGTCATGATTTTCATGATATGACCAGCCATTTATGTTCGTCATACAGTCATGTCACTCAATACCAAATTTGGTGTATATCAAGCTAACGAAACGGCCGCGAGCGCGCCATGAGCGTGGAATGCAAGTCCTGTCGATCATGAAGTCATGATTTCCATATTACCACTTGTCATTTATGTTCGTCATACAGTCATGTCACTCAATACCAAATTTGGTGTATCTCAAGCTAACGAAACGGCCGCGAGCGCGCCATGAGCGTGGAATGCAAGTCATGTCGCACATGACAAGTCATGATTTCCATATTACCACTTGTCATTTATGTTCTTCATACAGCAATGTCACTCAATACCAGATTTGGTGTATATCAAGCTAACAAAACGGCCGCGAGCGCGCCATGAACGTGGCATGTAAATCATTATTTTCATGACAAGTTAGCCATGATTTTCATATGACCAGCTATTTATGTCCGTCATACAGTCGTGTTATGTCATAAAAAATTTGGTATAAATCCCATTAACGATACGGCCAGGAGAGCACAAAGTCGTAGGCGGCTAGATAGATAGATAGATAGATAGATAGATAGATAGATAGATAGATAGATAGATAGATAGATAGATAGATAGATAGATAGATAGATAGATAGATAGATAGATAGATAGATAGATAGATAGATAGATGGATAGATAGATAGATAGATAGATAGGATAGATAGATAGATAGATAGATAGATAGATAGATAGATAGATAGATAGATAGATAGATAGATAGATAGATAGATAGATAGATAGATAGATAGATAGATACGCTCAAACTCGCCGAAGTTCGCTAAGAAATGCTTCGCATTTAAAAAAGAGAGCACGCGTAGTCTTGTATAGCCATGTATAGTATAGTATATTACAGCATGGGGTGGAAAAGAGACAGATGAGAGGGTAAAAAGCCTGGCCAAGCCAGGGCCAGCGAGGGGCCGACCAGCTCTCCTGCGACCAGCTTTGCGCGACTTAACGCAAGCTGCGATAGTTTTTTTAGAAGGGTAGCAGATTGGGCGAGTTGGTTTCCCAAAGTAGTAGGCAATGTAGAACAATTAAAATGGTAGCACAAAGAAAAAAACCAGGACGTGCTATCATTAGGGACTCTGCAGAAGTTATTTCCTTAATCTAGGCCAAATGCACTTGGTAAAAAGACCACATAGGCGAAAAAAAATGCCCCCCACCTCCCCGAAGGGGAATCGTGAGGAAATGCGAATGCATTTCGCGCGCGCTTCACTCCATTTATATATGCTGGTTGTGGTTCGAAGAAGGAAAAGGCGCCTAATTTCTGCAGCCCGGTCGGGAGCATGGCGCAGCGCCTGTTTTTCTTTTCTTTTTTTTTCTTTTTTAACGCGGCAGCTCCGCCGAGCTGCCACGATGCGAGCGCCCTCACCCACCAGAGCGCGCTCCTCCTCTCCACTTCTGCCATTGCCTTGAGAGGCGGCCAGCCAGCGAACGGTCGAGAGTGAGGCGCGAGCGGACGGGAGAGTGGGGCGCAGGGAGGAGAGAGAGCGAACGGCGAGAGAAGGAGCGGCGAAGCACTGCACCTATCCTCCTCCTCCGCGGACAACGCCGGACAACGCCGTACAACGCCGGACAACGCCGCCTGACATAGCGCGGCTAAGAAATGATTCGCATTTAAAACATATGAGAAAATAGACTAAGTTCATGCCTGTGGTAGATATCAGCGAGTGCTTTCGTTGGGGTCATATTCAAACACAGGTGGTCGCGTAGTTCTTGGATGTAGGCGCTAGAAGACGAGGACGAAGGGAAGAAGGACACACACTGGCGCTGTGTGTGTGTCCTTCTTCCCTTCGTCCTCGTCTTCTAGCGCCTACATCCAAGAAGTATGACTGACCAACAAGCCCGCATCGCCACCCCCTGGTCGCGTAGAGCACTGCATGAACTCTTTCAAGCCGGCACCTTGCACTGGCGGGATTCTCTCGAATCTGGGCTGGGCTCAAACTTCAAGCCACCAATAGAAAGCGTGAATGGCCCCTGTTTTCTCTAAGTCAAGCCTTATAGTACGTCCATGTGTTGTTATCTATTCTTTACCAAGTTCGAGTTGCGAGCTCAGAAAATTGGCGCTAAGTTGTGTATACTGGCGAATAAGCGATGAAGCTGTCATGCCATGTTGTTGCTGCATAAGCAGCTTCGGTCGCGCTACATTTCAAAATAAATGGATACTCGCCTTCTTCCGAAGGAAGGCCGCAGCGTGGAAAATTTCGTTGGACATAGTTAAAGATATGAACAGCACCTGCTCGATGTGGCAGAATGCATTTGCATAAATCTGCATAGTGCTCTAATATGCGCAGAATTTGCACACACACCGCGGTTGCCTGCTTTCACGGTGTGTGTTATCGGGCAAACTTCTTTACAGAAGAGCTGTTATGCTGGGGGCTTACCGTGTGTCGTAGAGAGAAATATATCATGACAAACCGGCACGCGCTCTTTTCATCATGCGGCGGTCCCACTGCCGCCATCTTGCCCGTAGTTCCAATTGAGACACCAGGCGACGCTACTCATCCATGTTTAGACAAAGGTAGAAAAAATGTGCGTCGCAGCTCGTCTCAGTTTCTTCGCGTATGTATGTACAGTCGGCGTCGCAGCGCGCGTCTCCTTCATGACTATAAAAAAAAAAAAAAGAGAACCACGGCCGATGAAAGTTTGGGAGAGCGACAAAACGCGGACAGCGTCTTGCACATACCAAGTACCTATTGAACAACGACACTATGAAAGACGCTCCCAGCGACCGTCGGCTGACCGAAAACGGTGCCATTTCGCTAAACAAAAAAAAAAGTGTAAACGCGCCTTTAGGCACTGAGGCGTGCTGCGGCAAGGTGTTTTTTTATTCTCCCCCCTCTATCTCTCTCTAAAAAAAGAAAGAAGATAGTTAGTTTGTGCAGTGACTTCCCTGAGAAAGTTTGTCACTGGCTCCAAACCCTGGTGGTGTTGGGTCGCGTAGAACAGCCCGCACAACGTTCACGTGCATAGAAATTAGAATCGTTATCACCGCAGACACCAGTTTGATTCGTCTGTGAATATAGTACCCGCGTTGAGCACGGGACGCTTCAGCTGATATCTATTTTCCGCCATTCTGAAGCTCCCAATAAAGCTTCTTTCCATTGGTTCTGTGCTACAGTATTACATAGCGCCCCTTTCCTGCACCTTGCAGTGCAACCAAAAAAAGTACTTTGGAAAGGCTTTGCCTCTTTCCCAGCTAAAGCACTATAATTATACCTCATGCATCCCATGTATGGGGCGCTGCTTTTTGTTGTTGTTGTTGTTTTTGTTACATGGTTATATCAGCAGATGTTAGGGTGACATCGGCCGTACTGTGGTGCAAGCGTGCCACATCCTGCAATCGCCGAAGCTAAGCAGCCTTGATATGAGCTTGTACGCGAGAACGACTACGGAATAGTTGAAATGTCCGTTTTGAGCGATAATGTCATGGCAGAGGCGGCCCCCCGCCATTACTGTTAGTTGTTTGATTAGTGGGATAATTAGGGTCATGTAGGTGTAAGTTAGCGTGGGGGGTATGGTTGTCCTCTTCTTCCCACAATAACAAAAGTTACTTACAAGTAAAACTCAGCCGTGGAGCATAGGCTCTCCAGGTAAGCGGAAAACGCCTCTGGAAAGTGCCCCCACTCTCTGCCGATGGTTCGCCGATGCTAACAAAACCGTGGCAACGTTTGTATTGAGTATGTGCAGTGTTCGGGCACCAGAATATAGATGTAATAAACAACTGCGATTTTTTTCTCCACGAACCAAGTTCGAAGCGCAGGCGGTAACAATACAGATCATGAAGTCATGCTATGAAATCAGTATTGCGAAATCAGTAGTAAATGAAATACATACTGGCTCACGACCATCCCGCCCAACTCACTGATGTATTTCTTTTTTTTTTCAAGTCCTGTGCGTGTCCGTGGTTGTATGACTCTTGCGCATCATAGTGTGCGCAACTTGGTGTCCCACGCAAGTGGGAACAAATATGTTTCCAAGCACAGGCAATTGTGTTGAAGTTCCATGTCTCATTTATTAAAAAATGAGGTACATTTTCATTGCTCTCACCAGCTTGATTCGACAAACATAAATAAACCTTGTTTTTCAATCGATCGCCTTGCAAGGCTTCAGAAAACCTTGGCACGGGCACCAACTTTTGTCACCAATTCGCGACAACACGAAACAGCACTTTGTCTGAACAGCCGAATGGAATCTGAACGCAAAGCGTGCAACCAGGGGCGTAGAAATTTAGGTGCATAATTATGTCCTAACGGTCACCTACCCTAACCACCCGCCCCCTCATCCATTTTTTTCCCGTCTAAGCCGAGTGTAGAAGGGTGATCAGTCGATTCTGAATTGTTGTCCCGCAACAAACAGCATTGTTCGTCGCGTGCCATTCTCGCAGTTTTATGGAAAGTGCCAATGCCCAGCAAATTCACAGGAACTAACGATCGCCGGGCCCCGGGCATTGCAATGTCCCTTCCCCTTTCCCCAAGCTTTCACTATGCACTCATACGTATAGCGGACTGCGCTGTAAAAGTATGCGCTACGGCGCAGATTTCTTTCCCTTAGCCTTAGGCGCGCTCACCACCAATAAAACTTGTATGTATGTATGTATGTATGTATGTATGTATGTATGTATGTATGTATGTATGTATGTATGTATGTATGTATGTATGTATGTATGTATGTATGTATGTGCGTATGTATGTATGTATGTATGTATGTATGTATGTATGTATGTGTGTATGTATGTAAGCATGTATGTGTGCATGTGTGCTTATGTATGTATGTATGTATGTATGTATGTATGTGTAGCGTCATCATTATCGACCTTCATCATCATCATCATTTACCAACCACCGCGCCGCGCCTCTCGCGCAGCTCATGCTGATAGCTCGAGGCGCGAGCCACAGAACGAGTTCACGCGGCTGGCTGTTCGGACGCAGGCAGCCGCCGCCGCTCCGATTGGCAGATCCCCAATAAAGTGGCGAGACTTCGGCACGGCCTCGTCGGCCGCCTTCACGACGTCGTCTCACGTCTCCATCTCTCGCTACAGTATGTATGTATGTATTGGGGGGTTCTCACCATCTGGCCAAACGACGGAATGCGACGCTGCCTCAAAACTTACAAAACATTTATTAGCAGAGGAAACAATCAACAGTTATGTTTACCGCTCAACGTCCTCACAGCCACCGCGCATGCCTTCACCACGCCGGCCACGCAATCCACGCGCGCACACACCTCGCCAGTCTTTCGCCAACTCCCCCCAGCACTCGGTCAGCTGGTGCTTTTGTAGGTGATTTGTGGAACACGCGCACCCCTACTGCGCAGCACGTGTAGTCTGGTGGCGATGCGCGCGATTCCCACACACAAACAGAAACACACACACACACACACACACACAAACACACACACACACACACACACACACACACGCACACGCACACACACACTCGATGATGAACGCGGGAGCGGCGTGCTTTCATGCGCGTTTAGTTTTAGTTCACTATAATGCGCGTCCATAAAATAACGATTGAACATAGCATCAATGAAATGTTTTGAAGCGTTTGAGTGGACTAGCTTGAGTAGCGTCGCGCGAGCGCATGTCTGTTTCATTTTTGGCGTGTTTCGCGCGCTCTTATTTATAGAAAAATGGGCAGATTTCAGCACAAGATAAGCATAGTATTCTGGAGTTTAGAGCTACATTTGTGGATGATTACTCTATGTACACACGACTACCACTTATATACAGGAGTTAGAATCTCCTATAGCACATGGTAAAAATCTGGAGCGCTCTTCAAAAGAGGTTCCATACGTAACGTTTTTTTCCCTCTTGCAGGCACTTGCATGCATGTATTTGGAAAGAAATATGAACGCAATACTACTGTGAGAGTGAAACATTTATTTACAGAATCCAGTTTCCTCTTGTGCTTGTGCAATTTTGTGCAATACACCTATTTGTTCTTTCCTTTATTTTGACTTACAGACACTGTCGACAAGTTTGCCATTTAGGTTGTCGCAAAAGTTCTTCAGCAAAATGTTTGTCAGTATCGCAGGATATGTTTTATAACTATTTTGTTCATGCGGCCATTCTCACGGGCGACGAATTCGGATTATTCTTCGTTGACCAGCAATCGCACTATCAGCTTTGGGAAGAGCCGCTGTTATTCGGGCATTAGTAGCAGTTCTGGCTGCGTAGCGAGCTGTAGGACAGTGTAGCTGTGAGCAACAGCGTGATCGCTGAATAGAGTAGTCCTCCTCGGTCACGGTGTCCTCGGTCGAACTGCTTCCCGATACCGTAGTGCTCATGAACGACTAAAACAGTGATCGTATTATCCATAGTCAGCGCGTCTCTGCATTTAGCGCAATTCAACTTTTTCAGGGTCCCGTACACTGCATATACTGCCACGTTGACCAGAACGACTTGCGTCTTTGACAAATTCTCGCTTCTGACAACATCGTTGCAGCTGGGATGTAATCACCTCATTGGGTACAACTTTCCAGTACGGGTCAGTGGAAGTTGTCGGCAAAGCGCACTGCAGGCTTACACTGAAATTCTCGGCAATTGTAAGCTTTGAGCCCGTTCACCATCGTTCACCATCGTGCATTTGCACGGCATGTAAGCGTAGAATGTCGGGCCCAGCGTAGCATATCGGGCACAATTGCAAACCTCGCAGGCACGAAAACACTCAAAGGAACGCGCAAAAAAAACGAGCAGCTGAACGGCGAAGAGATGCACGTCGACAAAGACGCGCCAGGGAACGCCGGTTCTGCGGACTCGCGACGAACGCGCAATACTCCGGCGTACCGAAACCGTTTGCTGCTGGATGTGACCGCCCCATCTGCCTAGGTAGTGCGAGCGGTGCGAGTGGAAAGGGTACATAACTAAGCCCTTCTCCTTTTACAGTTGATGATGGTTAGGCGCGCCGACTAGACTCAGCTACTGGGGCACACAATGAAGCCTGGAGAAACAATCCGTACCCGTTTGACCGGCTTTCTTATGTTCAGTGGTGCCACATTTGACGAACGTTGGAACTCACATAAAACAACTTGATTTTTATTTCACAGATGGCGCTACCTCCTAAAAATCGCCTGTGAGATGTGTGATTTGTTGAAAATATTTTGTTTCAAGCACTGGGTGGTCGAGTTAGTGCGCAGAAGTAGATACAATACACAATATGCCTCTACTAATGTGCAATACTCTTTGTGAATTACCGTCTAAAAGAGAAAAAAAAGCCACTTTCTACGAAACCGCCAAGCAGAAAAAATTACCTAAATTCACTGCTGCCCTGTAGGATCCCTAAACAACATAAAAGAATTTTCTCTTCATAGAATCCTAGAGAGAGGCCTGCTGCTTGGTTATGTAGGAGTTCAGAGTTTCAGCTTGAATAGTTTTGTCGCTTCCTCGGTAATGCGTGACCAAGTAGAGCCATAAACTGCCGCATTGATGTAATAATAATTCATTAGGTTTTCGTCACAGCACAAAACAACTTCGTGTAGAAAATAAGTATATTCTAGTCTAGAGAACCACTAAATATTGTAGTTGTACATTGAAAAGAAAAAAAAGATATTCAGTGACAAACTTTCATTATTTTGCCTATTTTTATTGGACCGTAAATAAATAACTGATCACTTCATACGCAATATCTCTTCATAGAAACCTTGCATAACACTTCGTCTAAAGGCACAGTAAATTGCGCTCTGTTATGTTGAACGGTTTCGCCGTACTCGCAGTACAACGAAGGCTTGTACAGCGAAAACGTGTTTTGTTGCTCACGCTATGTTCATTTCTGTTAGATAACACTTCGGACCAGGCGATAATAGCGGGTGTCATTTGAAAGCGGAGATTGTAAGCTTTCCAAATTCGCACAATTATAATTTATACATATAGCGCCGCGAGCACAGTGCGTCAGCAAACAATGCCTAAAATACGGAGTAGTTGCCGCCGGAGTGGGACCGCCACCTTCGTCCTCTTCTGCTTCGCTCC
>JALIZH010018023.1:0-22378 GCA_030522465.1 Rhipicephalus appendiculatus
CATTTACTAATGACTTTCGTTAATGAGAAATAGCGTGCACACCAGTAGCGTAGCCAGGGGGTGGCACACCGGGCACGTGCTCCCCCCCCCCCCCCCCCCGAAATTTTTTTCGCCATGGCATACAGAGCGAAAAATGACCATTTCAAGGAGGTGCCCCTCCCGAAATCAAGGCGGTGCCCCTCCCCGAAAAAAAATTTCTGGCTACGCCCCTGGTGCACACTAAAAGACACACTGGAAAGCCCTGCCACGCTCGACTGCTCGAGGCGCGCTCCATGGCGTACTTAAGGCTTATTGACAACCAAAACGTATCCCGTAGCTTGAAAACATTGGACATCATTTAGCCTGAACTATATCCGAATTATCTTTAATAATGGGATGGGGTTTAACGTCCCAAAACCACGATATACGATTATGAGGGACGCCGTAGTGGAGGGCTCCGGAAATTTCGACCATCTGGTGTTCTTTAACGTGCACTGACATTTAGCACCATATATCGTCAAGAAATGTGGAGCTCACTCAGACTCACTAAAGAAATATATTTTGCGCTTAGGACTCACTCGTACCAGCCTTACCGAAACACCAAAATTTCCCTCAACCGGACTCACTTGGACTCTGGCTCAATGAAAATTTTCTCCTCTAGACTCACTCGGACTCAAACTCGCTAAAATATTACGCACTCGGGCTCACTCAGACTCAGACTCACGGCTCTATCTGAATCTGGTTTGTCTGGTTGATTCGATTCATGAGCGAGCTTGCCGACCTATGCACCCGTCTAGCAATTAATATTCGCACGTACCGTGTATGTCTCTCTTCCCCACTTATCCGAATGTCATGTGAACGTATGCTCAGTTTCTCACTTCTTTTCCTCTTCTGTCCGCCACGGTGGATCAGTGGCTACGGTGCTCGGCTGCTGACCCGATGGTTGCGGATTCGATCCCGGCCGCGGCGGTCTCATTTCGATGGCGGCGAAATTGTAGAGGCCCGTGTGCTGTGCGATGTCAACGCACATTAAATAACACCAGATGGTCGAAATTTCCGGAGCCCTCCACTACGGCGTTTCTCATAATCATATCATGGTTTTGGGACGTAAAACCCCAGTTATTATTATTATTGTTATCTTTCCCTGCTCTATTGTCGTGCGGTGCACTGGATGGATTGATAGACCTAGACCAACCGGGCTTGCGAAACCAGGCTGCCTCCTCGAACAGATCTCTTCGTCTGGAGCAATCAAGCGAAGGCCGCAGCGGCGCGACATTGGAGCCACTAATGATGCGACGCGCGATGGGCGCGACGATCCGATTCCTCGTACACACTCAGACGCACGGCGAAAATCCTCCTGACGTCAGCGTCTTGACGTCACGAATACAAAACACGCTCGCGGGGCAACAAAGGGTGATGCAAGAGCGCGTCCCGTTAACGATTCGCAGAATACGCAGCGCTGCAACGGGATGCTCGATTTGCACTACGAAGATGCAGTAGATAACTATAACTAACTACTCGAAGCGAAGTTATACAGATGAGTTATACGATATGGCTTGTGCTGATGTTACGATGGCGCTTGCGCATTCAGCTGCTGAAGGAGAGGCGACGAAACGGGGGCCCCTAGTTTCAGGATCTAGAGAAACATTTGCGATTGCTTCTTGGTCTTGGGGAAGTAGCTCCACGGCGACGAGATGACACATAATTGTGCATCGCTAACTATGAAACAGTCAATAGAGAAAAAAAAAGATATTTGCAGCTTTGAGCAGCTCGCATCAGCTGAATGAATCAATAAATAAGCTTTATTTAAAATTAGTTCAGCAGTTTTTTTTCGGGCGAGGGGGGGGGGAGGGGGAGAGGCTGGAAGAACATTTAATTGTCTGCCACCAGGGCACTCCATAAACACAAAGGGCTAGGAGGCCCAATCCAGGGAGAACTCTTGATCATCGCATTATAGGTGAAAACTTTAGCGCAAACAAGACGGACCTCAAAGGAAGAAGAGACGAGCACAGGCGCTTTTTCTTCCTTTGTGGTCCGTCTTGTTTGCGCTAAAGTTTTCACCTATAATGCGATGTACCAACTAGGCCCAACCGAAGTTTTCTTGATCATCGACTCAACATCTGCACGTCTAATAATAATAATAATGATGATGATGATGATAATCATCATCATCATAATAGTAATAAGAAGAAGAAGAAGAAGAGGAACAAGAAGTAGAAGAAGAAGGAGAAGAGAAGAAGAAGAATTGCTGCGTTTGTACGTGCCGGAACCACGACATCATTATGGAGCACCATATGATTTCGCGTCCATCGAAATGCTACCACCGCGGTCGGGATCGTCAAGAACACTGAGTACACGCGAAAGCGTGTTTAAAGGCATTGCGGTTAGACGAAGCGACTCAGTATAGCGCTACCATCGTGTGGTAACCCAGTGTTACGCAAACTACATTGCGTGTACTGGAATATCGAACACGCCGAATGCTTTGATTTTATTCGTGTGGCAGTGTGCTTGATTGGGCCGGTTGGTGCATAGTGAACGAAGAATAAAACAGCGCTAAAGACGGGACGAGAGCGCCGCGTCGTCCGCCTCGGTGGATCAGTGGCTAGGGTGCTCGGCTGTTGACCCGAAGGTCGCGGGTTCGATCCCGGCCGTGGCGGTCGCATTTCGATGGAGGCGATATGGTAGAGGCCCGTGTACTGTGCGATGTCAGTGCACGTTAAAGAACACCAGATGGTCAAAATTTCCGGAGCCCTCCAGTACGGCGTCCCTCATAATCATATCGTGGTTTCGGACGTAAAACCCCACATATTAAAAAGCGCCGCGTCTGTGTCTTCTCGTCCCGTCTTTAGCGCTATTTTATTCTTCGTTCACAACGTATAGTGATGAAAACAGGGTAGATACCGGCAATTACTGAGAGAAAGGCGCACTGTTGATAAACAGTGTGACTCTGTTCGTCCTTGTTGGTATTGGCGCTGTTCTTTTCACAATGTTGAAACAACAAGGCCAAATGCTGATGATGATGATAATGATGGCCCTGGGATGATTGGCACCTGCCCACTCAGGGGGGATAAGCCAAGAGAGGGTCATATGGTCTTAATATTTTTTTTTTACAATCCTACTAATGGTTAGAAAGAAAAGTAATTCTTAATGAATCCCAATTTTAGCCTAAATAAACCACGTTGTGTAATCTCTAAAACGAAAAAAAAATCACGCCATATCCACGAAGTGAATGACGATGAGTGGGCGAAGCTCGATCGTTTTCATCCATGGCAGAAAGAGAATGTGTGGTCTGGAACGCGCTTATACTTCATGGTCATCAGCGTCATCGTCATCGTTATCACCTGTAGTGGGTACATTCCACTATACTGGAACGCGCTTATACTTCATCGTTATCACGTGTAGTGGGTACATTCCACTATACTGGAACGCGCTTATACTTCATCGTTATCACGTGTAGTGGGTACATTCCACTATACTGCGTCATCGTCATCTTTATCACGTGGAGTGGGTACATTCCACTATACGTGGCTATCTACCTACCTATCTACTACTGCTACTACTAGTACTACAACAACTACAGAGGAGGGACAGACCCACACCCTTAGGAGCTTCGCCCCTAAAAACAATAATCATTGTGCCAGGACTGCAATGTCCAAAAATTATTAGCGGTTGTTGTATCTAATAAATAGATTTGACTCGCATATAAATTTATCTCCAGTACTGCATATATTCTCCTTCGGGTGTAACACCAACAGAGAAGCGTCAAATGAGAGTAGCCCAGCCGAAGTAGCTAGCAGACAAGTTTGCCGCATTATAAGTTCAATAGCTCTTTTTATGACGCAGTAAAAAATGCCGGCTGTCCAGCGAGTAGTGTTCGATTGTCTCTGCCTCATTGGAAAAGGAACGTTAAGGGGAAACTGCGTAGTACACCTTCTTCCTCGCGTAGGCATTTCAAGGGACTAAATACGGTAACGAGGTCTGGCGTATAGGCCTGGCTCAACTGCGCATGCGCGCGTGCTCCCGCCTAGTGCGGTGTAACGCTGACGCAACGGCAGCGACTCGGCGACGCCCACCGGGTCTCGTGATCTGTCGCCGGCCGTGTGTTCGGCGCGAATTCGGCTGCAGGCGAGTGTATACGCACAGCCGCAGTACGCACGCGTGCAAGCATGGCAGCAGCCAGTTCGACGAAAACGACGCCACTCTGTCTTCGCGACGCGCCCGGAAATCCCACGCGCTGTCGACGCGAGGACGCGCGTGCCACCCACGATTCACGCACTCGCATTGGCCGATTCGATTCTATACAGGCGGCCGTGGTGGTGGCATCTCGAGCTATGAAATACCGTACAAGATTTTAGAAGGCTCTGGCCGGGACCCTGGAAGTCGAATATTTAAGTTCCATCAAATCTATTTTTCTTCGGTCGCCTTTTTCATCTATGTCGCCAATCGGGGAAATAAATCTGCGTGATTGATTTTCTAATTTTCTTTATTACTTAATTATTTACTTACAGACCTGTCGCTGTGGCTCAGCGGACATTAGGTTCTGTTGTTAAGAGATAGATAGATAGATAGATAGATAGATAGATAGATAGATAGATAGATAGATAGATAGATAGATAGATAGATAGATAGATAGATAGATAGATAGATAGATCATAGTCATATGCGCGCCTCATTTTAATGTCTTAGATACATTTGAACGGAAGTTGTGGAGTACAATAGTTTGCATTTAGTGGCGGCCTGACGCGACCTTGTCGCCTTATTTGTCTAGACATGTCCTGCGTCGTAAGAAGTTTCGCGAAGTCTTATTGATCAAATGAGGCCTCAAGACGTGGAAATCTGTGACGTCACACTGACATTCAAGTTCTGAGATCGCCGCGAATTTCGAAAGAAAAATTTTGAGCATCTTTTTCTCCCTCGATAAATAACCAGTAACGGCGAAGAGTGACAGTAGTGTTCTAGAGAAGTAATATATCAGCCAAAAGTGGTTTAGTCATTAACTTTTATTCCCTTTTGGTAGCAACATTTGGTCCACCTGAGCCACGTACGTGTATCACGAAAGCCTAGCCGTCGACGTGCTTCGACATGTTTGTTTAAAAAAAAAAAAACTGTGCCAATAGGTCGGTCACTGCAAGCTCTCCAGTCAGCGCTGTCGCTGTCAAGTATAATACAGGCTTCCACGACGCAGAGGCCGCATATCACCACAAAAGATCGTTCCCAAGATACCAAACGCGATCTGCCGCCATGGGCTTCCAGTTGTCGGGCATATATTATTCGACGGCGCACGCGCGATCGTAAACAGGCGCCCCACACACGATGCGACAAAAAAACTCCTCGAACCTTGCGACACACCCCCCACCGCAGCCGGTGTATACCGAAGGTGTCTTTCTCTCTATCTGTTTTTAATCGAAACCGCGTCTGTCCCTCTACACCCCCTCGCTGTGGGTGTTCCACTGCGCAAAAAGCTCTCGAAGGTGCGTGGGCGTCCAATCTTTTCGAATGCGAGGAACGGATGTTATGAGGGGCTCTCTTCGATACGCGGGTTCTCTGTGTACACAACTATATACGGTCCCACGCTGGGAGATGCGCAGTTATAGAGGCAAGCGAAGACAAACGAAAGGTCAAATAAGCGCTGTACCTTATCACTTGGAAGTTAGAAGCGGCTAGTATTGTGCAACCAGGGGCGTAGCCAGAAATTTTAGATGCGAAGCATCTTATGCTCGGGGGCTCTGTCCGTCCCCCCGTCCCGCGTCCCCCCGTCCCACGTCCCGCGTGCCGCGTCCGGCCACTGTCATTAAGGAGGGAAGCACCCATTATGTGAACCAGAACACTGTAGTAATATGTAGGCCGTCAACCCTAACACAGTCATCAGAGTCATGGCCGAGAGCACAGAGAGGCTGCTTAGCAATGGCTAGGCAGGTGGTGTCTGTCACCCAGGTTGACCCCATTCCTTAATCTTGCTTGCATGTGTTTGGAGGGGGCTTAGTCCGTCCCTCCTTCCCGAGTCACACACCACCACATCGCATGCGCGTCCCCTCCCCCCTCTCTCTTTAAGCTCACCCCCTTTCTCTCCTCTAGGAATCGTCTACTCTACGGAGCGGCGCCCGCGTACCACACCCCCCACAGCGCGTGCTCTCCTACGCTCACCCGCTTCCTCTACTCTAGGAATCATCTACTCTACGGAGCGGCGCATGCGCGTCCTCTCCCCCTCTCTCCTCTAGGAATACTCTACTCTACGGAGCAGCTCCGGCGTCCCACAGCGCATGCGCGTCCCCTCCCCCCTCTCTCTCCTAAGCTCACCCCCTTTCTCTCCTCTAGGAATCGTCTACTCTACGTAGCGGCCCCCCGTCCCACAGCGCATGCGCGTGCTCTCCTACGCTCACCCCTTCCTCTACTCTAGGAATCATCTACTCTACGGAGCGGCGCATGCGCGTCCTCTCTCTCCTCCAGTAATACTCTACTCTACGGAGCGGCTCCGGCGTCCCACAGCGCATGCGCGTCCTCTCCCCCTCTCTCCTCTTGCAATCATCTACTCTACGGAGCGGCTCACGCGTCATCACTCTACGGAGCGGCTCACGCGGAGCGGCTCGCCAGGGGGCACCCCGGGCACGGGCCCGGGGTGCCCCCTGGCTACGCCGCTGTGTGCAACCAGCAAAAAAAGAAAAAAAAAGACGCCTGCCATGAGGTGATGAGGCCTCTAAAAGAAAAGTGGTGCATACCTTTGATTGATAGACGTGCTGATGGTTGCAGAAGTCGTTTGAGTAAAATGACGTAGTGTTCGAATGTATACTGGTCATTATTTATGTGATCACAAATAATTAAGTTTCCCAAACTTAATTAAAAAGCTTCCCGTTCGCTCCCTTTCACCTAAGCGTTCATTTCACTCTCTTTTGCAGCGTTCGTGCGTGTATAGGGAACCGAAAGTACCTTTTCAGTTTAACTTTCCTGTAAGTTACAGGTGTTAGTAGGGTTTGTTGAAAACATTATGAGGGCTACTTCATAGCTGCAGCAAATCAAGGACCGAGGAAAGCATGTACACCCTTGAGCAAAAGTATGCGGACCACGGAAGCGCGAGCTGAAATCGCTGTCTACTTCATCTAGTCGCGAGCTGTCTACTGTGGAAACTATTGCTTTGACGGAATCGCTGTCGCGAGAATTACTCTGACGAAATTTGCCAGAGAAATGCTCTCGACAGCAGACGGCACGCCGCTAGGCAGCGCAGACGGCATAGGTATATACGGACGGCAACGGTCCATATACTTTTGCTCAAAGGTGTACCTGTCCAAGCTTCAGGCTCTTGTAGATTCTTGTCTGTTGGACATGTAGGATGCTTTTTCAAATAATTTTTTCTTCTTCTAAGTGTTCTTTTATGTGGTGAGCACTTCTCATCCTGACTGAATGATAGCAGGGATCGTCGTCGAAATCTTGACTTCATACGAGTGCTTCAATGCTTCACCATGCGTCTTGGATTGTCGTTTGCTGCAAGGAAATCTCCAGGTCGTTTTCTGGCCGCCCATGCATATCGCCATAGTTGGCAAACAAACGCGGAGGCGCCTTACCACGTGCGTCATATCGGTCGCGGTTTGGACAGAGCGAGACAAGATATGCCGTAGCCTCTTCGTGTATACATTTTCTTCTTAGTAACTTCGGAGTTCGAGGGTTTCGGCCTGCTCCTCATAAAACGAAGGGGTTGCGTGAATCGGTTGCCGCTGCGCAGCTTCGGAGATTCGAAGGGAGTCTGCCTTATCAAGTGACTTACAGAGTGTGGCACGTCCCGTACACGTATACTGCATTGCATTTCATGCCGCTCACGAAACATCGCCGCGTCCGTTGACATTCTTGTCAGCGCCGCCGTCAACTATCGCCGCGGTATTTAGAGCGACTGTTCTACGAACATAAAGATCGTCATCTCCATAGCTCGGAATTTTCTTCCGCTCTATATATATGCATACTTTTCCGCGTTTATTTATCCGTGCTTCGAATCTGGCCGCGCCAATATGCCACGCTATTCTTTTTATGCCAATTCGGGGTTATTCTTTAACGTTCCATGAACACCCGTTGTTTTCTATAGATTTAGGATAGATGGCACTCGCGAACGCTGCATCTCGTGTCTCTCTGTTTGCGGAGTGCATATAGTTGACTGCGAAGATGATTCGAGGTCATCTTTCTGGCGCCAACCTCGTGTCTTACGCTTTTTATCAATCTTTTTTTCTTTTTCTTTTTTTTGGGTGGCTCACATGGTTCCATTCCTTCCGTTCAGATATGCGTCTTTACTGCCCCAAAGTGTAATAGCAGAGCGAGGTCGCTGCCAGCGCTTGGGCATAAAGTATAAATAACGCGAGGGAAACTGTTGATTCGCGCTGCACTTGTTTATCAGATATGGTAATTTCCGCGGTGCATTACTGAACAGCGCCGTACAGTACTGCGGCGGACGCCGTGGCCGTGCGAAACCGTGAAAAACTAAGATAAGCGCCCCAGATGCAGAATAAAACAAAGAAACGGGATAAACAACAGTGCGGGGTATATACCAAGGTTCTCGGAGCAGCATAGCGCACCGAAAACGTTGCGGCGGCTCGCAAAAAAAGCCTTGGCCAGCGGAATTGCACGGGCCCGCCGCCGTATCTCCCCAACGTACCCGCGCCAGCAACCAAAGCACCTGCATATACTTGACTGGGCGATTGCGTGAACGACGGGTCGTCTTATGTATAGCCCTGTGTACAACCCGTTCGATCATTCCTTACGTGCTTGTTATATCGCGATACACATCTAGACGGCGCTGGGTCTTAGTATATTTGTGTGTGTGCGTGAGTGCGTGTGTGCGTGTGCGTGCGTTTGTGACTCCACGCACAGTATGTGTGCAGGTATCGGCCGAATCCGTGGAGGAGGTCGACATACAAAGCGATTTCACGAAGATGTGTGATAAGGCAGAGCCGCCGCCGTGACGCGAGGCGATGATCGGCCAAATCGACGTCGACAACCTGCCGAGCAGGTCAAATTTTTTTTCTTTTTTTCTTTCTTTGCGTTGGCGGAGCGTTCAGCATACTATATACAGAGACCGGTGTGTGCTGAGGCTGCAGGCCCGGGCCGCCGTCGCCGTGAGGTCAGAGGTTAAACGGCCGCGCATTGTTGACCTGGATGTGTGTGTGTGTGTGTGTGTGCTTCGTCTCTCGCCTTGTTTGGCGCGTGTCGTTCGCGTGAGGATGCATGGTGAAGCTCCTAGAGAGATGACGTCGCCGGTGCTCGTTTATTTGGTCTCTGGAGCCGCGTGAGGGACCTCTATCGGGCACCGGATCTTATTATATGGTCGCGCAGGGGAAACCTTTCCGAAGACAACTGGTGGTGGGTGCAAACGTGTGTTGTATTCACATCCAGTTGTAATATACCGAATGGGCCAGATACGCGTCTTTGGATGATGTCATGCTTCATCAACTACTGGTGTGCTCGCGTGTTTTTTTTTCTTTGTTTTTTTTCTATTTTGCGGGGAAGGGGTTCTTGCGGATGCACCGCGCAAGTGAAGAATGCGAGGACTCAATGTCAGTTGGGAGCCTCGCGGTGAGATTGGAAGTAGGGCGCGTTCGTGTCATCGCGTTGTTTTTTTCTCTTAAAGGGACACTAAAGCGATACAATGACTTAATTTAGATTGACAAACTGCGCTCTGAGAACTCTAATGCCATAAGTTTCACTATCATAAGTTCATTATTAGCAGAGAAAATCAAGGTTGAAGTTTTATTTTTATATTTGGCGCCGTTATCTGCGCGCGTGACGTCAGAAATTCCAAATGTATTTTTCGTATTTTCGCGACATTGGCTCGATGAAATTTTCTGAAACTTCGTATGCTAGGTCTATGGCACCCACAGATGACAATGCACCTTATTTTTATCGATTAGAAGCTACGTAGGACTCAGTAGACGCCTTCAGAATCTATGACGTCACGGTGCTTGGTGCGGGAATCTCAAGGTGGCGTCTCCACCCGCGTTTTCTTTTCGCGTGTTTTCTCGTTTATCAAGCGTCGTGTCGCGGTAAGAGTGGTGTTTTCGGGATTGTGAAATTGTACTTAACTAATACGCGAAAAATTGTTTTGCCCTTTAGTGTCCCTTTAAGTCATGCATTCTTTTTTTCCTGTATGGTCCCCAGCCACAAGTTTTACTCCGTTTAGTTTGACACTGAGCCGCTTGTTGTTGTTGCAGTGCACGATGTCCCAAAGATTCACCTAGGTTGCGAAAGGCGCCTACGGTGAGTGGGGACTACGTCGAAGGGTCCGTTTCGGATTATCACACACGAGTAATGTTGCGCATAGGACGGGACGAAGGAAGAACACACACACACACGCCCGCACACACACACGCGCGCACACACACGCACACACACACACACACACACACACACACACACACACACACACACACACACACACACACACACACACACACACACACACACACACACACACACACACACACACACACACACACACACACACACACACACACACACACACACACACACACACACACACACACACACACACACACACACTCACACACACACACACACACGCACGCACGCACGCACACACAGAGACACACTCAGAGCCGTGGCCTCGCGTTTAAACAGGCTATTGCCCACAGCGTCGGCCTTCCTGTGATGGGGTCCATTGCGTAACATCGTGCAGCGCTTTATTTTTTCAAAAGCGCTTCGGCCGAGCGCTCCTTCCGTGGACAATGGAAGTGGCAGCGACGTATTCCAGTCAGCTGCGAGAGATTACGACCTCAACCGCTCCTCTATGTCAGCTATTCGACGGTGGTGAAAAAATAAAATAAGGCATAATAAAAGAAACGGAGGCGGGAGGTCAAGAAGGCGAACGTAACGGTTTTCCAATTAGGCGACCGCAAAATCGACCAGGCGTTTCGGCTGTCCTTTTGACTCGCCCTTCCCTTATGAAAATGAATTTTGAGAGTCTAATGTGGACCTAATGCACACCTAATGAGTCATTAGATTATCATTAGCCCTGCAAAGCCTAATGTCGTTTAGCATTAAGTGTGCAATAGAGACTCAGATGCCAATATGCACCAGGATGTCTGATGATAGAAGTACTAAGATTTTCTGTTGCGTGTCCTAATGTCCAAACACATCATAACAAAGAAATTTAGGTTAAGCTTTTATCGCCAACAAAAGTTCAATTTCTTAATACTAATCGTAATAATTTCGGGGATTTTACATCCCAAAACCACTACATGATTATGAGGCGCGCTGTAGCAGAGGGCTTCAGAAATTTCGACTATATGGGATTCCTTAACGTGCACCTAAATCTAATTCCATTTCTCACTGATCTCAACATCGTACATTTTGTCTTTCAGAAATCTCTAACACCAAACAGTCTGTATTCCAATACATTTTTTAATCACGTTTCAGTAAATGTAACATTTATGATAATGTCCACGCACACATGCTTAAGTATATGTCAGACCCTAAGCAATAATAATAATAATAATAATAATAGTAATAATAATAATAATAATAATAATAATAATAATAATAATAATAATAATAATAACGCGAATTTCCAGGGTCCCTTACGCATTCACTTAAGACGACTCGAAGGTGAAAAGCATCTTCTTTTTCCTCTCAGCCGATGTATTGATGCTGCGCCTCCACCTAACCTGGTATTGCACTGCCTCCAAGGTTAGAGGCATCTCTCTTGGTTTTGCATAGCCTCCATAATCTGACAGCCTTTGGCCAAGCTATGATGCAATCTGATGCGATTAATGACGTCATCATGTGACATTATGCCTGGCATGTGAGAGCGAAGGTTTGGAAGGAAAGAAAGACCACTTAGAAGAAAAAGACACTCAACTTGCAAGTTGAGCGTCTTTTCTTCTCAGTGGTCTTTTCTTTCCTTCCAAGCCTTCGCTCTCATATGCCAGATGTCGAACCAACTAGCCCAACAAGTCACTATTTTGACGTTATGTCATCGTGACGTGCTGATGACCTCAAAATTTTGCGATATGCGACGTCATCATGACGTCATGTGGTGACGTCATCTCGTGATTATTTTTTTGCATCACAGACCTGAGCCCGGGCCATTAATCTGCCGGACAATTATTAAAGTTTTTTTTCCATCCATCCATAGTCCCCGACACCGCTGGACGCAAGACGCCGCCGACGTTAAAATTTCACGTTTGATGAGGCTTTCGCTTTAATAATAATAATAATAATAATAATAATAATAATAATAATAATAATAATAATAATAATAATAATAATAATAATAATGCTGTGATATTCTGTGCCAGAAGCACGATGTCGAGGCACACTTCATTGGGGCATTCCGGATTTAATTTGGACCACCTGGGGCGGATAAAATTCGCATATATATTCAAAACTAACAAGCGGTTACAGAGTCGTTCGCGTACGGTGAAGCGATACCCCGAACAGTTACATAGAAGCGTCAATTTTCCATTTGCCCGGAGGGCGGGCCGAACTGTGCACATCGAGGGCAGCACAGGGGAGGGAGCAGTGGCTGCCAACATGTGCGCCCCTTCCCTCCCCCCCCGCCCCCCTGTCCCACCTGCCCCCCCCCCCCCCCCCCCGTGCACACACACCATCGGTAGGTCGTGGCGAGCGGAGGGGGGGGTGAGAGGAGGGCTGGAGGAGGGGTAATGAGGGGTAAAGCCACCCTACCCATGCCTCTCATCCCACAGCTGAAGCTTCTACTTGCTGTCACAACGCTCGCTGTTACGTAGAGGAGTAGACGAACGGACTCCTGGTCAGATACAACCTTTCTATTTTTGAGGGGCAGGAATGCATTCTGTTCATGCCTCTCTACACACGAGCAAAGCCGCTAACCAACAAAAGCATTGCCCTTGAGATCTGTACTTTTTAGCGTTGCTTTGCAGAGACTCAGAGATGACCGCCGCTTCTGGCGCGAGTTTGAAAACTTTCTGTAATATGCAAAACACAATAAATGTAGCTTCAAAACTAAATATACATAACAAAATAATTCAGGTACACCTAAACGTGAGCGAAAATTTATAAATACATTCAATTTTTAGTATAACAATTGCTTGTATGATAACACGATACTACTGCCACCTACACATTTGTTTTTCGTTAAGCCTGTAAACCAGCAGTTGCAACAGGCCTCGTTGTACTGCAGGAGCACCACCAGCTTCTCCCGCGAGAACATGTGCTCCGCGGTACATGTTTGCTGTATTCATAGATATTGTGTTGTGTGCTTATCGTGCTTGAAGTTCGTCGACAGGACAGCTTCCGCGTGTCGGGAAGGTCTCCTGCATTGATCAAGTGGCGGATGATGCCTCGCCGTTCGTTGCCGCTCAAAACAACCTCATCGGACGCGCACCTTTGTGTTCGCGCTCTAAAGTGCTTTCTTCCTTCGTTTATCTGTTGTTCGCGTGATTCAGTATCGAGTCTACCTCCGAAGACAATCCACGTCCCGGTGTTGTGACAAGCAGTGACCGCTGCGAAAGCGTGAGCTTTTTGACGTGCGACTGAAGAGTGCGCAGCCAATGCCAAACTTCGGTAAGTTGAAGAAAGTCGCTGAACTACGTAACTGGGTTACTTCATTGCGTGACGACTGTAATGCAGGAACCGATAGCCCGGGCGGCGTTTTGGTACAAGGAGGATGATGAACCAGAGACCCAATAGCCAGGTATGTGATGTTTTGAGTGAACTTATTTTATATTGCCGTAAAAACCGGTCGCCGTGCGCGTTGATTACATGTTTGGAAGATCCGCGTAGCGCTACGCGATCCTGTCCATCGTTCATGCAAGCCTCGTGTCGTTGCGCTGTTATTCCTTGGCTGTTTACTATACGAGATCATCGCTTGATCTCTTGTCTCCGTGAAAAAGTGTCTGCTCTTAAACATACGGTGTCCCCATAGCGTTTTAACTGTAGTGACGCGAGAGGAGTTCACGCTCACCAAACTCGATAATAACGCACACAACTATCGCAAGACTGGGCACGTAGGTAGAAAAACACACAGCCCTGTCACGCACACACGATGGAAATGGTTTTGTGGTTGCGCCCCGAGTCCTTTTTGCCAGAAATCAATGTAATTGCTCAGTGGGTAGGATTTCAACCTAGCTGGCTCATAGATGTTTTAAGGGAGCTAATTTGAAGTAAACCTATTTCAGTAAATTACGCTATGTACTGGTACTAAGTGTACATTCCAACAGCTGCGTTGAAGATATGTTTATATCAAATAGTGTTAGTAGATGAATATGTCACTTCGATTAAGTTAATCAGGCTAACACATGCAACTCTTTGTTGCAATATTTGTGTGTGTGAACTATTCTTGCTTGAAGCACACCTGGTTCTCTATCACAAATAATTTACTCTGTGCTCATGTAGTAGGAATGTTCCTTGATTGTGTGGTGCTTTAAGTTATTGTATATTCAAGCTTTCTTTTTTACATGGCCATGGTACTGATATTGCCCTCTTACTTGTATGATGATGCATAATCAATGTGTAGTATTCAGTGATTTAGTATTTATTTAGCTTCATAGGGTAATAAATTAAAACAAAAGGATCTCGATTCTTATGTGTTCATATGTTTCCACATGTTCACAGAAAGTTGCAGAATATTATTGCTTTTGTGAAGAGCTTACATGTGAAGAGCTTACGTGTGAATTCGCTTCAGAGTACCAACAATTACTTTCCTGAATAGCTTACATTTATGATGTAATACAGTATGTATGGCTCGTTCTCACCCCACGCCATGTGCATATGGACCACGCACTCTTTGCAAATATCGTCTTCGGCATTTCTAGGTGCATGCACTGGGTAGTGTTATTGCGTAGATGTGTGAATGCTGAACATGCAATGGCACTCTTTCAATATTCAGCGAGAAGTGGCTAGTCCAATAATACCTGTGCTTATTGTGCCCTTATCCCTTCATTCAAGGATCGACCTATTTCATATATCAGTATACACTTGCCTAAAGACATGTTTGTTATTGCTATCTGTGTGTGGTAGGGTTTGTTTTGCGTGAAAATAATCTTTTGTGGTATCTGTTATGTATGTATCAGCGATTACAGCTGGTCATGGCACCAACACAGGGGACAGGTTGCAGTGCACGATAGGAGCGGTCTTCCTGCAAGCCCTGACAAGCCGTATTGAGTGGTAGGCATTTCTTTTCATCACTACGGTGGGACAGTTTGCACACATAGCACCTATTAAGATATAGCATACACTGACCTTTAGCTTAGGTGTGGGGAACCTATTTCCTGCACTTCAGTGCAGTGCCTATAATTTTTTTAGTTTGTATTCCTTGAACATGGAAGATGGAGTAGTCTGTATTATTTAGTTTGTAATCCTTGAACATGGAATGTCGCCGGGGCCAACGTTTTGACACTTGGAGTTGTCTTGATAATGGGAGCAACTGTTCCTTGTCGTTGCGGTTTTGACAGAGGCAAGTCTACTTGTTGAAAGGTTGGCTGCAGTGACACACTCTCTTTGAGTATTTCTGTGTCTCTTCAAGAGTCCTCCATCTTCCATTGAACATCTGTTTTCTTTGGACTGCCATGAAACTGTGCCGTGAAATCATACTTATAATCAGGCTGTTTTGTGCATAGTTGTGATGAATTTAGATTTGTGTACCTAGATGTATTTAGATTCGTGTAGCTCACTAGAATTTAGATTTGTGTAGCTGTATCACCAAGATCTAACTCCACATTTCATGTGTCTGTTACTCAATTTCACCTTGCACATACGCGTGCGCATGGGGTCGGGGGGCAGGCGGGCCCCTCCCCCTAGTTAAATAACATGGGGGGGGGGGGAGAGCACAAAATCTGCTGCATACATTTACTTAGAAGAGGGGTGGGGGTGCTGTAAAAAACCTCTCTCCCCCCCCCCTCCCCCCCTCCCCTCCCTCCCTCCCTCCCCCCCCCATGGAGGTGAACCCTGCGCACGCCTGTGACCTTGCACCTGCTGAGCATGAGCTAGAAGAGGGATTTTAATGTGGTAGTTTTGTTCAAAACAAAGGTATGGAATAGGCCCACTGATGCATGCCGGAGTCATACGTGGAGTACCATTTGAGTCGCGAAAGTACGTTATTCTGCAATATTACATCAAAGAAGCTCTCTATGATAGCTGGCCTATCTATAATACCACAGCCTTGTGAAGTGATGTATAGTGGTTAGTTTTCTTTTTTTATCAAAACAGCATGAAGCCAAGGCTGTGTGGTTCGACATTGAATATGGCGGGATTATTCAGTTAAAATGATAAAAATTCTATCTCTCTCCTGAAAAACAAGAGGCATAAATCATGATTTGCAATATCTATTCACGTGCTGTGCTAAGCTGTATGCTCCTGTGCCATACAAAATTTTCACACTCTCTCTTGCAGGTTTCAAATACAGCAACTGTACCACCACGACAGTGCAGCACAAGAGACCCTATCATCATTGCAGTCGAGAAATTAAATAGAAAAGTGCTTACTCCTGGAAATCTCTCGTTTGGTCTTACTTGGTTTGTTTGTGATTATGAAACAATGCTTTCGTAGGAGTTGTAAAGTTGAACCAGCCCTATTCATTGTCTTATTGAAAGTAAATAGGTTGGCAATGTAATGCTTGTTTCCAAATGCCTGCATCATAGACCTACAAGATTATTTATTGGCTTCGAAAGACTTACATGTAAAGAATAATGGTGTTTTAGTCATTGCTGGAAATGGTCTGCTGACATTTACTTTGCAATCCTCTAAAGCTTACACACTTTCGTATTAACCACAAAAATATTTATTGACCTGTGTGCAGCAAACATGCTGTTGCTGGCATACGGCCTAAGTCTACAATACGGCGTTTAATGTCAACCTAATGTATATACTCATTTGCACTTCACTAGACAACGGCCATCAGAAACTCATACGTCATGACTCTATAGACTAACGGTGGCCAATTACTACTAGACTCGCATTAGGTGCGCATTAGAAAGCGCATTAGACTGACATTAGGCTGTTTAATGATTATGATGTCTAACAACATTAGGACTCTATAGACTTTCAGTAGACAATGGTCATTAGAAACTCATACGTCATGACTCTATAGACTAACGGTGGCCAATTACTACTAGACTCGCATTAGGTGCGCATTAGAAAGCGCATTAGACTGACATTAGACCGTTTAATGATTGTGATGTCTAACAACATTAGTCTGTTTATAGAGCGACATTAAACTTTTTTATAAGGGTTTTTCCCGCTTTCGTACGTCCACTCCACTCACATGTGTATACGCGTCATCGGACGGAGCAATTTCGCGTGCGGTTTTTTGCGAAGTTCTCGCCCCGTCCATAGCTTCCTTCCGGTTCAGTGAATTGGAGCTGTACGCTTCGTTGACGTAATCAGTACCAGAGGACGAAACCAGGTGACTTAGTATTATTTTTCATCTTGTTACTACCAGCCTTACTTTCTTGGCACGTAAGCTGTCACGCTGCTTAACTCGAGGGTGCGAGTTCGATTCCCTGTCGCGGCGGCCAATTGAATGAGTACGTCGTGGCTTTTTGTGATTCAGAGAGATAGAGATAGTGATAGCTCAAAGGTATTACATCTCTTTGCATGTTCATGCGTTAGTAGTCCTTCAGTTCATGCCCATTCCCCCCAGCGTAGGGTAGCCAACCGGGCATGTGCCTGGTTAACCTCCCTGCCTTCTCTTTTGTTTTTCTTCCTCTTCCTAGTAGCTTGTTGGCGCATTTTATTGAAACATGTGCTTTCTGCTGTTCAAACGTTTGGGCGTGTTATAGCCTTTACTTTTCTCCCTCTGAGGTGTTTATTCTTGATAATAATATTAATCTCTGGGATTTAACTTCCCAAAACCACGATATGATTATGAGGGACGCCGTAGTGGCGGGCTCCGGAAATTTCGACCAGCTGGTCTTCTTTAACGTGCACTGACATCGCACAGTGCCCGGGCCTCTAGAATTTCGCCCCTATCGAAATGCGACCGCCGCGGCCGGGATCGAACCCAGGACCATCGGGTCAGCAGCCGAGGACAGTTGCCACTGTTCCACCGAGGCGGACAGAAGAAACAAAGAAGAGATAGAACAACATGTTTGGGAATTGCAAACGCTATACACATGACCGAGGAACCGCGAAGAAAAAAAAAAAAGAAAAAAAAAACATGGGTCGCAAGTAAAATCGCTGCGTCTTCGCGAAGTGAATTGAGTGACATAAGCGAAATTGCAATGACGTTTTAATGCACTCCGTGTTTACCGAAGGAGTGGTTCAAATTGTTTCTCGCATTTTTTTAACGCCTTCTCTTTCCTCAATTTACCACCCCTTCCCCTTTCCTAACGCTGAGTAACCGACCAGAAGATTGATTCAGGCTGACCTCTCAGCTTTTCTGACACAGTAAATGTTTCTCTCTTTGCTGCCTAGAGAGAAACAGGGTGCAGGATGCCTAGTACAACTTTAAATGGCTCGTGCTGACCTAGAAGTTCTCTGTATAATGCAGTGAACCTCAATAACAAGCTGCCAGTGTGTGAATTACGTGGTGGGAATGAATTGTAGTTTTTTTATTATTATTATTTATTTATTTTTTTCGGAGGACTGTTTCTTAAGGTAATGTGTCGGTGGTTACCATGTGTGCCAGTAGCGTAGCCAGGGGGTGCCATACCAGGCCCGTGCCTCCCCCCCCCCCCCACCCCCCAAACCTGAATTTTTTTTTTTTACCATGGCATATAAACACAATACGACACTCGACCACATCTTCCTGCCCGGCCCCCACTCTTGATCGAAGAGGTGCCCCCCCCCCCCCCCCCCCCGCACGGGGGGAGGGCTCCCCCGACGCGCTGTGCTCGGTGGCAGCTTTGCAGCTGCTGTGACAGTTGTCACGTGATCATAGAGGGCTTTGGCGATCTTTGGGCTAGGCGGAGCCTACGCGCCGCGACGTCTCTAGAAGCGCCTCAGTATGTCGACGGCGCCTACCCTGGTTTACAAACATGGAATAGGTCTATACGGCTATCGGCACGACGTCAGAACCTTCCCCTCTCTCTCCTTGTCACTTCGTATCAGAAGGCCGACAGGGCAGTTCTGGCATCAAATGGCGTTGTTTCATGTGACTTGTTGGTAAATTGCAACATTGTGACATGCGTGCGAGAAACAAACATCATTTCTATATTTGTGACATTTTTGTCAATTTGTCGAATTTTCTCTCTTTTGATGATGATGATGATGATGGTTGTTGCCCTGCCCTTTGTATCGGGTGATCAAACGGAAAGTTCAGATCTGGCACAAGCAAAGTCTTGATTCACTGGCTTGATGTGCTTGCTGTCGGACGTGTCCTATCCTGCAGATAGGTCGCACACCACCAATGTTCCAATCTTCGCTTCGTTGTTTCAACTGCTTCCCATTGCGGTTGCTCCTCTTGCGACTCCCGGAAACCTAGCGCCATCGTCAGCGATTGCTGCTGCTGTTGTTGTTGTTGTCGCCTCTCCCCCGTCTCCCCGTCGAACAACGCGGTCAACGCGGTGGCCGCGTCATTTGCGGGCGCGGCGAAGGCCTTCGGTTTCAACATGGGGCATCTGAGTACAATGTGCTCTATGGTTTCCTCCTCCAGGTTGCAGAGCTGGCACATCTTGTCGAGGTTGGGCGTGTACCTCGCCCTCAGCGATCGGGTTCGTAGCATGCCGCATCTAGCTTCGCATAGCAGTCCGCTTCCCTTTGAATTCTCATACAGCGGCTCTTTCTCGATGGATTGTTTTGCCTTAGTGTAGAGATCCAAAGCGGGCTTTCCAGCTGCCGTCGTCCGCCAGCTGGCACTCTCGGCCTCTTGGACTGCTTCGCGGATCTTCGTCCTCCATTCCCGTAGGGGTTTCTCTGTGAGTCGGCATTGTGCGACCCCGTACCGCTCGGCTAGGCGCTTGGTGCGTAGCACCCACCTTGTGTTGGTGCATTTGAGGTGGATGTACTTGTATACCTCACGTGCCCAACGCCCGTCTGGTAGTTGGCTCAGTCGCCGCTCAAAAGCGAGTTTTGCCACTGCCTCCCGAGCCTCAAATGAGGACCAGCCCAACTCGCCCTGCACCGCCTCGTTTGGTACGCCCCTGTGCACCCCCAGTGCCGCTCTACCTGCTTCCCTCTGTCGTATTTCCAGGGACTGACGTGTCCCGGAAGACAGGCAGAGCACGCTGTTAGCGAAAGTTAGGGGCAGGGACCACTACCGATTTCCAGAGCAATCGGGTGACTTCAAATTTGTTGAAAGCCCAAAGTGCTCTGGAGTTCAGGAAGGCACGTTTCCTTATTGCCTTGGGCCTCAGTTCATCCTCGTAGCGGCGTACATAGTGTGGTGCAGCAGACAATGTTATTCCCAAGTACCTGTAAGTGTTTGACCACTCTACAGGGTCCCCCTTTTTTCGCCCCCCTTCTCAAAAGGTTGCCAACCCCTGGTATAGAGCATCGGACGTGTTATCCAAAGGCTGCAGATTCGGTCCCTACAAGCGGCAATTTGTCTTTTCGTCCACTTTAATCCCTCTAGAGAGAGAGAGAGAAAGGTCAAGTGAAAGGCAGGGAGGTTAACCAGAAGAAAATTTTCCGGTTTGCTACCCTGCACTGGGGAAGGGGTAAGGGGGTATAGAAAGGTAAGGAGGGAAAAAGAAAAAAGAAAGGAATGGATAAAAATAAAGACAAAAAAAATATAAATAAACGCGCGCAGACTCAAGCACGGGAGTGTCATAGTCGTTTAGCGAGACCGGTCGACCGCAGAAACTCCAGCAGCGCCTTCGTCGCTTTCCGTTTGGAAGCTCGAACATTGTAATTACCACATTACAGTTAAATATTGCAAAATAAAAGCCCCTGTACTTTCCTTGGCTTCATTGTCTGTTGATTTCATAAGGTTCCTCGGGATGCTTTCGATAAACTCGCGTCGCTTTGGGAAACGGCGTCTGCCCCATAGAGTTTCCTATAAATGCACTAGAGGGAACTCTGACGCTAGTTTCTATGGGAGCTGATGGGTAGTACGCAAATTTGCCTAGTCTTGCCTAGTCTTCGTTCTTTTGGCTCCGTGTGGCCTGAATCCGCTTTGCCGCAACACGAAGTTCAGCAAAGGTTTAGCAGGTACACTTCACCACCTTGACCTTTTTAGGCTCACCTATTCAAATCGTCTCACGAAGTTCACAACGGTCCATTCTTTTATCTGAAACAGAACACAACAATAAACAAAGCCACAAGTGCGTTCGAAGCCGCAAGCACGGAGACTAGGCAAATTTGTGTACTACCCATCATTCTCATGACAGCTGAACGATCGCAGCGCCAGAGTCCGCTCTAGTTAATTTGAGGAAACTCTATGGTCTGCCCGCCCCTGAGCTGCTCGTGTACAATTAAGGGGCGCGCGTCTTCTCTGCACGCCTTCGGACGGTCTTCGAATGCTTGTTGTCGCCGACATCGGTTTCGCAAGGACAACAACGGTTGCCGCTGCGGGTGTCCCACGCCCTCGCCTATGAGCCGCCGACCGACGCCCGCGCACAAACCGCAGCAGCCTCCTTGATCGGGTTCGCGCCAGAATCGCTTCCGCCCACGTAAGTATACCGTGCGCTGCTTCGAGAAACCCTCGTGAGAATCGGCTGCTCGCTTTGCTTGTCGACGGAACGCCGCCGTTTACAGGCAGTACGAGTTTATCTTCGTTCTGTTGAGGCACGGGTTGAACGGCAACTTAATAATAATTGTTGGAGTTTGGCGTCCCAAAACCAAGATATGATTATGAGGGACGCCGTAGTGGATGGCCCCGCAAATTTCGACCACCTGGTGTTCTTTAACGTGCACCTAAACGGGCCTCGATCATTTTCGCCTCCATCTAAAGTACGGCCGCCGTGGCCGGGATTCGATCCCGGGACCTTCGGGTCAGCACTCGAGCACCATCATCGCTCGACCACCACGGCGGGTATGAAAGACAATTGAAAATGGGCTATTTAAAGAAAGCCAGAAGTCCTTCCCCTATCGGGGAAATGGGCACAAGCGAAACTTGGCGTAGGCATGTCTTATATACAAGCTATTCTCTTTCTTTCTTTCTTTCTTTCTTT
The DNA here is from genome assembly GCA_030522465.1 of Rhipicephalus appendiculatus. NCBI lineage: Eukaryota > Metazoa > Arthropoda > Arachnida > Ixodida > Ixodidae > Rhipicephalus > Rhipicephalus appendiculatus. The sequence continues at coordinate 22,002 of JALIZH010018023.1, forward strand.
CTTTCTTTCTTTCTTTCTTTCTTTCTTTCTTTCTTTCTTTCTTTCTTTCTTTCTTTCTTTCTTTCTTTCTTTCTTTCTCTCTTTCTTTCTTCCTTCCTTTCTTTCTCTTTTTCTCTCTTTCTTTCTTTCTTACATTCTTTTTTTTCTCTCTGTCGTTCTCCCTCTTCCTCTTTCTTTATCTTGGTCTCTTTGTTTTTCTGTGTTTCTGTTTGTTTCTTCCTTTCTCTCTTTCTTTCTTTCTCTTTTTTATCTTCCTTTCTTTGTCTTTTCTCTCTTTCCTTCTTTCTCTCTCTCTCTCTCTTTCTTTCTTTCTTGATATTGCGCAGAGCACTACCTCCTGACTGTTTCCTTCCTCCATGTCGGGAATGGGACCTTCA
>JALIZH010018024.1:0-33685 GCA_030522465.1 Rhipicephalus appendiculatus
GTCGTTTTTGCGCAAAATGCCATTCACAATACAGGTTAGAACGGTGAGCTCACATGCATAACCGAAACACCCATGTGCTTTAAAAACCGTGCAGATAAAAATGCAACGCATAGCACCGTCTAATTACGCCGATTTCTCACCTATCTGCAAGCCATGTGTGCAGCAAGCGAGATTATGCGTGGCCACAAGCCGTACCGTCCCTCGTAGATAGATCGATTCGCTTCCGCATGAATTCGCGCCCTGCAATTGAAACCTTCAATAGTGGTATCCCACAAAGAGCTACCATTCTTGCGGGCAGCGAAATGTCATGCACTCATTCCGAAACATTGAGTGACCTAAATGGTTACGTGTTAGCACTCTCAATGAAAGTTTTCGACAGCGTGTACTAGCGCATGTGCAGTTCTGCATGTATATGCACATGTGCGTTCTATCGAAGCAAAATTAAGTTGCAAGTCAGCGCTTCTCTTTGTGTGTCTCTGCTTCATCCGTGTGTCAGAGTGCTGGGTAAGCCATAATGGTTCTTCACCAACTAGCCCCGGTCACAAACCTTGTTATCAAGGGCTGGTGGTTGGACTTGTTAGTTCATTACGTCAGGTAGCAAAAACGCTTACGCTATAATTCCTTAGTGATTGCTAACATGCCCACGTGAATCCTGCTACGAACTGTTTATTTCTGGAGCTCGGGTGAAAGTGCTTCACTCTCTGTCCGACATACCAGCAATATAATATGGAACATTTTTGTGAAAGTACTACCACCATCGGGTGAGCTGACAAATATACGGATGGAATTGCACACGCCGTTGTCCCTATGTAAATACTTTCAGTCCATGATGCGCTAAAGGTTTTACTTTTTTTGTTACCATGCACCATCCAGTTTACCTAGCAAAATGTTGATTTTACTGCAACCATGTCAACGTATTTTCCGCGCAGACCCCTTTGTATTCTATTTTATTTCGCATACTCAGGTACATCCAACAACACGTACGCATGAAATAACGCTTATGGTGTCCTGACTTCCTTCTTGTGTCCGTGTTTGCACGCCCTCTATTTTTAGAATGGCAAAACGTAAGGAAGTATGTGGACATAAAGATGTCCTTGTTGCAATCCAAGATATTAAGATGTCAGTGTTTGCCGCGCATTTCAGCCAACATGTCTAACTCAAGAATAAACCAACGCACGTGCTACTCAATGCGTATAAGTACAGCGGTAAAGTGTGGAGCGCCAAGGAAAAATTGAAACCCTGAACAGCGCCTTCTTTCTCAGAATCAGGTATTTTCAAACCCGCATCTACATGTTCATTCAGGTATTGTCGTCAGGGCAGTGGCATTTCAAAATTTTGTCAAATTTGTCACCTTCGCGAGGGGATCAGCTAGCCTAGAAATTAAAAAGGATCAATTGCAGTAGCGTACGCATTTGGGCTGGTTGGTTCATGTTTACAGAAGTGAAAAACAGCGCTAAAATGACGGGACAAGATAGGACACAGGACAGAGCGCTGTCTTGTCTCCCATCCTGGCCTGTCATTTTAGCGCTGTTTTTCACTTCTGTAAAAATGATCAAGATTCGTGGTCATTATTTCATGCAGCACTCAATCAAGTGGGCTGCAAAAAGGCGACTTATCGGCTGGCGTAGTGTAAGCGTTTGTATTTCAGTAGATTGGAACTTAAAGTGTCATGCGCCACTACGTTGAGTAGAACGCTGAGCATCATCTCGTGGAAGGCCCGACAAAGAAGCACTGCTCTCTCGGCAGCATAGTTACAAGCGTTAGTGTTTTGTCTCTTGTTTCTCCAATACCATTTGTTTCTATACGCGGATTAATCTATTTGTTGCGGTCCAGGCAACAATCTAGGCCAGCTTGTTTTAACAACGGAGCTGTTTTAGCCGGCCATAGTCACTCCAACTCGTACAAAAAAAAAGAATTCGGGCAGCTACGCATTAATAGTGCGAAGACTGAGGTAGCAGCGGAGCTAGTGACATTCCTCTCACCACCAACAGCTTCCTATTTTTTTTCTTTCTCTCTCTCTCTCTCAATATTTTTCTATTTCGCGATCTTTTTATCTTTCTTTTTTATATCTTCAATTTCTTTCTATCTAACTCGGTATTTCTCGCTTCCTCTTTCTTTCTCTCGCTGTCTCTCCCTCTCTCTATTATTCTCTTTATCTCCATCCTTTTCTTTCTGTCTTTCGTTCTGTCTGTATCAGTCTTTCTCTTTCTTTCTATGGAAAGTTTTGCTTTCTCCTTCTTTTACCCCTCCTCACCCTGACATATGTCCCCCCTCTCTATCACTTCCCTTTCCCACCCTATTGTTATGCTACTCCATAAAAGGCTGTTCAGCCATGTTTGTTCACTTCACACCATTGCGAATTTGACTAGAGGCACAATAATGAAGTCGCCGAGAATTATTCAGTTTTTCCACTGAATTTAGTGTTCTGTTTCGCTCTGCGTTCATCTCTCCTCAAAGATCACGTTACGGCCGAACCATATGCAGTGTTTTTGGACGAAGGAAGCACAGCGCCGACCAAAGTACAAATATATTGTTACGGTGGCGGAATTAAGGTTGACTATGTTTATTCACAGCATGAGAATGAGATCAGGCAATGACAGGCAAAGATGGAGTCCACAGGCCGCACCAGACAACCTCGTCTTCCTCTTCCTCTTGACCGGCTCATACCACAGCCCGGCTCACACCGTAGCCCCCCGGTTCACAGACAAAGCCCGCTGGGCGAGTCAAAATCACTGGAGGGATAAAACCTCTTCAGACGAGCCACATGCACCAACTGCGTTCGACTTGACCGACGACCAGCTGACGTCAAGCGCGCCACGACGTACGTAAAGTCGCTCAAGCGATCTATGACGACAAACGGGTCAGTGTAGTGCGGTAAAAACTTCTGGCATAAAACACGTTTGCGTTGAGGGGTCCACAACCACACAAGTTCTCCTTTGTCGAATGCAATGACATCGCGACGTCGATCATACCGCTGCTTGGAGCGATCTTGTGATGCCAGGGTGCGCAGACGAGCAATTTGGCGGGCTTCTTCAGCGCGGCACAATGTTTCGGCCACTGAGTCCTCAGCGTGGAGTGTAAATGGGAGGATTGTATCGAGGGAGCTGCGCGGCGATCGAGCGTACAGCAAGTAGAAAGGCGTGAAGTCCGCGGTCTCATGCTTCGCCGTATTGTACGCATAGGTAATAAACGGTAAGATGTCATCCCAGTTCTTGTGATTGGATGAGACATACATAGCCAGCATATTAGTAAGGGTGCGGTTGGTGCGTTATACAAGGCCGTTCGTCTGGGGATGATATGGCGTAGAATGTCTGACCTGCGAAGTGCTTAGGCGAAGCAACTCTTCCACAGCATCTGCGATGAATTGGGGACCACAGTCACTGATGATTACTCGAGGTGGACCATGACGAAGAACTACAGAACGCAACAAGAAGGCAGCGACGTAATCAGCTGTGGAGGATGGTATCGCAGCGGTTTCTGCGTATCTGGTGAGGTGATCGACGCAGAGTATTATCCAACGGTTGTTATTCGAAGATCTTGGAAACGGTCCTAACAGGTCGATGCCAACTTGTTCGAAAGGCGTGGTAGGTGGCGCTATGGGATGGAGAAGGCCGTGCGGGGCACCCGTGGGTCGCTTGTGACGCTGGCACTTGTCGCATCCCGAGACGTATTGCTTCGTGGAATGTCGCATTCGAGGCCAGTTAAACCACTCCTGTGTCAGATCCAGCTTTCGGGGACATTGAATGATCAGCGCTCCTAGCGGCCACTGCTGGAAGCTCTCCCCGTTTTCAATGGGACAGAGTCATTTTTCGACGATAAAAAATCGTAGAGGCTCAATTTCCAAAACTTCTTAAAGGGGCACCTTCTAGGAGCTGTACCGCACTTAACAAATGCAGCATCGTTAACATCGGGACTTCACATTCTGTTCCCACGACGACTAAAGTTTAAACAATGGGGTCCTATGGAAGCGGCCGAAATCACGCCTCGTTTTTCGGGACAAAAACGGGCCGTCTGAAAAAACTAGACGGAATCCTGCAAATTTCCCGGAGATCTGAGTAGTACGGAGACGAAGCTTTCATTTGAGGCCGCAATCATGTTTCTGTGGGAAGAAAAACACGTTCCAAAATGAAGTTTTCTACAACACAGTCGCGTCTTCGACTCGCGTCTTCGACCATTGTATCCTGATAAGACCCATTTTACCGCACCGCGACCGGTGTGTGTTGTGGCCTAGATGGTTGAGCGCCTGTTCTAGCGACTCACGCGCGGTGAATACGGCACGGGTTCAAATCGCAGTAATATTTTTCGTTTCTTTTTTTTTTTTTTTTTTTTTTTTTTTTTTTTTTTTTTTTTTTTTTTACAGAATTGCTGTCAGTGGTTACGGTGCTCGGCTACCGGCCCGAAGGGCACCGGTTTGATCGTGGCCGCGGCTCTAGCATTTTCGAACGAGGCGAAAATCCACTAGTACTTGGATTTTGATGCTGTACGTAGATGTAAATTCACGTTAAAGAACCCCAGGTGGTCGAAATTTCCGGCACACTCTTCTGCCGCGACAGGGAATGGGGGACGCCCGCTAAGCGCTAAGCGCGTGCTGTAGGACATCATTTTTCCAGTCCAGACCTCATCTACGGCGCGGCTCATAAACATATCGTAGTTTTGGCGTGTAAAGTTCCAGCAATTAATATTACTAGTGCGTCATTGCTGAAGATTTAGTTTCTTGTTTTTTCGCTAAAGTGTTGCAAGCAGAATATTTGCTACAGAGCCGGTTTCGCTTCTAGATATGGAGCAAGTAAAGTTCTCATGTTTTAGTATTTCTTATTACGCAACCCATTATCTAAACAACAAAGGAAGGGGAACCAAGGGCCTATTTCAGTTAACCACAGCCTCAATAAGGCAACACATATTGAATCCAAGGAAAGCATGATAGAAGCTATTGATAGTGTAATGAAGCGTTTTAAATAAGCACTATACTATTGGAGACTGAGCAGCAATGGCAGAACCAGCGCAAAGCTCGCGTTGCCGAATCGTCTTCTTTTCTTTCTACATAAGCAGCGTTCTCTGCTTCTGCAAGCAGTGCCGCTTTTAGAGAGTTTTAGAACAGCGTACGCGAAGCTTTGCGTTTGCGTTGCGCATGCGTCGTACGCTAGCCTCTTGCGGACTCCCGTTAAGTGACGAACGCTAACGCTACGCCCGCAATGCCGGCAAGCTTTGCGTGCGGTGTTCTAAAACTCTCTGTTTACTTCCCTTCCGAAACAGAGACATCCTGGCGAATTACAGGCAGTATACCACGGCACTGAGATAGTAAGGCTTTAGCAGGTCCATTGCGCAATCTCATGCCTCGACATTGTTGATTACTAGATTAGAAGAAAGCTCAAGTGGCTTGACGCCGGACATCAAGTACGCGGCTTGTTAGACCATACGGGACGGGCCGCGGTACTTCGAAAGAAGTTTCGTTGACCGACCGGGGCTAGCTCGAGGAATCCAGAGCCACACAAGTTGATGATAACCTTGGCCGTTTATCCACACAAGTCAGTCCCGGGAATACGACGCTAAAAGGCTTCGAGACATCTCGATGGTGTATTTGGCGCTGCTTGCCATAAGTGGAGTGACATCGGGCACTCTGGCGACCCTCTTCAGCGCTTAGCAGCTTGGGAACTGCCGTCGACTCACTCACATAAGCGTGGCAAGGAGGTATTGCGCATAACGTGCAGGAGGGCTCGAGTCCTTATAGGTAGAAGACAGGAGAGAGTCCTTTCGTGGTCTGCGTAGCAGTGTTTTGGGCGTACGTCACGAAGAGAATGACACGGTTCCAGTCTCAGTAACCGGAAGTGACGTACATTGTCAGCACATCACCTGATGTTCGATTAAATATTTCTGTTAAACCATTCGTTTTATAATTGTAAGATGTGGTCGTGTGGTGAAAGACCTTGCACTCCTCTAGAATTTCTTGACGATGACCGAAATACACGTCCTTCAGACGATGTGCGGCTCACGTAGTGCGCCGTGCTGTAGAATGACGCGGTGTGAAATGAGAGGCAACATTGCTAGCCGATGCAGATGGCAATAGTGAAGTATCTGCTTAGCGTGTAATCGATGGCAACAATTATCTGTCGGTTGGCAGCAGGAGTGATGGAAAGAAGTCCATACAAATCAACACCGGCGAAGTCCAAGGGACGGAGAGGGCAAGTCAGTGGTTGTTACGGAGCAGGGAAATGGCAAGGGGGGATTCGTGTGGCGCTGCGCGCGCAACAAATGTAGCGGTGTAAGAAGCGGTACATTCTGCGTTGATAGTAGCACAGCTGGAGGAAAGTGCAAATCTTCAACCCTTCGGCATGTGCACACTGTGAGTCAGCGTTTAAGGTGGCGCATATGTCTTAACGTAGATGGCGCGGAATAAGAGCGATTTGCGTCCATCATAGAGGTAGTTGTGATGGTCGATCAACTGTCACGACGAATGAAATGGTGTGTTTGATGACTTATTTCTCTAGGGATGGTAGGTGACGTTGCTTCACGCAACAAGACCATAGGGGAAGCAACGCAGGGGTTTTTGCGCCACTGCACAGGCATGTCGGTGACGGCTACAGCGGGAACGCGTCGTAGATAGACAAGAAGACCGCCGCTAGAATGTGTATTGATCGCCGGATGCAGGGGGGGGGGGGGGGGGTTACGGGGTTCAACCGTACTTTATGTATGCTTGTGCGTGCTTTGGTAGGTGCATGGCTGGCATAAACAACCAGGGTTGCCGTTGGGTGTGACACGAAAAGGCGCCAGAACTCACGCCAAAAGTAGCCAAAACAGCCATGACATTTGATCCTATCGCCGAATTTCTCGCCAAACAGAACAGAAGCGCTATTATCAAGTCTTTACTATTGATGAATAAATAAAACTATTTTGAATAAGTAAAACCACAAGTTTAAAAAAAGAGCCATGGCGCCAACTGGAAATTTTCGTCGCCAACGGGGTCCAAAAGTAGCCACTTTGGCGCAAAGTAGCCACCAACGGCAACACTGTAAGCAACAACTAACTCGTCAAATCCGCGTTTACGCTGGGCAAGCACAGCGCCGAACACAACGCCGCTAGTGTCCTTGTCAATTTCATTTTGGGTGCTCTCAGCTTTTCTTTCATAATAAACTTCTCTCTCTCTCATATGGGGCGAGCAAATCAAAATGTCGCAAGATTGGAGGCGAAGTAAGAATTCATCGGAGTTTTCTGGATGCATCGCCACATGTGACTTCGCTCAAAGGTCGCAGCCGCAGCGGAGGTCTGTGAAATGCGCTATAGATGCGGGGAAGCGGCGAATGAAACGTGTAAAATAAAATCAAAGGCATAGAGAGCTGCGAAGGTATTTCATTGCCAGTTTAGGAAACGAAGCAGCAGCACGAAGTGTCGTGGGATCCGGAAGGACGCCATCTCGGAAGAAGACAGCCCAGAATAAGCAGCTTTCGTACGCCAAAGCAACGCTTCTTTAAGTTTTCCTCAATGCCATTAGAGCTGATACTAGTGACGACAGCTACGTCCTTTTGTAGATGTGTTGAAAGCCGTCTGAAAATATCAGAGTACCATCCAGGTAGTAGAGATTCGTCTGCCACTTGAAGCCGCGAAGGATGCCGATCATGCGTTCAAATGTTGCAAGCGCGTTGCACAGCCCGAATCACGTCACAATAAATTCATATAAGCCATCGAATCTAACGAAGGCTGGTTAGCGGTGGTCAAGTTCAGCCATCGGGCTGCAAGCAGCCGGAGCGCAGGTCCAACGAATAGAGAGAGAGAGAGAAAAAAGCTATGCTACATGCCAGCAGTCGCGGCGTCGTCTATTAGTGGCTATAGGGATAGATGTTACGTGTGATCTTGTTCAGCAAGCCATAGTCTACGCAAAAACTAGGCAATTAAGCCGTCTTTTTTTTTTATTTATTTTTTTTTTTTACAATATCGACTGGTGAGACCCATCGGCTGTTCGAGGTCTGTATGACGCCGTGTTGAGCCGTGTCACTTGTGCGATGTTGCGACGCACTGTGGCTGGCACACGATATGCGCACTTAGGCTAAGGAGCGTGGAGATCAGTGTCGAAGAAATACATCGTCTTAGACTTAATGTTGGGCTTCAATACATGAAAGGATGTTTTGTTAAGAATATAATTCGAATGGCAATGCCTTTCTCTGTAATGTTCACGAATTAGGTAATACCTCGAAACTAGTGGCATCATAAAAATTCGTTCCAGGTTGCCTTGAGAACTCCACGACTAAACATTGGGAATTGAAATGTGGGCGATAATTCAATTAGTTAAGATCACAATTAGTAAATTTTCGTTAGATAGTGGACTAAGCCTTTCAATTTTTTTGTGTAGTAATTTCAGCCTCTTCTCGTAAACCAGCTGACGAGCTAGAATTGTACAATACCTAACAGCCAACCTTTAAATGTTTTTGAAAGTGTTCGCTGAAACATCGGTATTCTTCTTATTGTTGTACACATGTACCGTACTCCCCTCTAGAATGCCCAAGTGCTTGAGTGCATTTGAGATAAATAAATAAATAAATAAATAAATAAATAAATAAATAAATAAATAAATAAATAAATAAATAAATAAATAAAACCTAAGCACGTGTTACACTCACTAAAAACGCTAAGGCGAATAACGGAAAAGTGGGCTAGTTGGTTAGGTTTCATAGTGCAGTATATGGGGCAGCGCGAGAACGAATACAAGGACGAGAAAACACAGGACATGCGCTGTCTGTGTCTTGTCAGCGCATGTCCTGTCTTTTCTCATCCTTGTATGCGTGCTAGCGCTGCCCCATATACTTCGCTAAGGCGAAACCTGATTGGCTTCTTGACACACTTTTGGCGTTGTAAAAATACATTATACCGGGTGTTCAAAGTTAAGCTCTATGGTTTTATTAAAATTCAGCACTGGGAAGAACGTGAAAACCACCTTTGCAGATAACTTATACATCCAGGGGCACACGCAATGAGACAATAATTATCGCTTTCAGGTGCCCAATTAACTCATATTCAATAATTAACTTTTTAGTGATTGCAGCAAGAAAGCATGTTTGTATTGAAAAGTTTGAGGCAGTCGCATTTATACACAGTTCCACTTGGAAGAATTCTTCTAGCATGTCTGTGCTCCGAGATATCCCGCTGCAAAGTTTAATTGTGGTTTACCTGATTACGCATGCAAGACAGTCAGTGGTGGCGCAAACTCCTCCCCGGTGGGCCGTGGCAGGTGCGTGCGTCGTTTAGTCTGATAACGGGTCGAAGGCACAGGCAAAGATGATAACGGTTACCCTTTTGCTACTGGCTGGCGATAGCAAGCAATGACTGTTCGTCACATCGGGGAGGAACATTGCGCTGATCCACAGCGCCCTGCATGCGTAATCAATTAAACTTTGCAGCGGGATATCTCGGAGCACAGACATTTTAGAAAAAATTCTTCCAAATAGAACTGTGAATAAACGCGACTCCCTTCAACTTTTTAATATAAACATGCTTGCTTGCTGCAGTCACTAAAAAGTTAATTATTGAATCTGGGTTAATTGGGCTCCTGACAGTGATAATTATATTCTCACTTTGTGTCCCCCCCTGGATATATATGTTATCTGTAAAGGTGGTTTTCATGTTCTTCCCAGTGCCGAATTTTAAGAAAAGCATAAAGCTAAACTTTGAACACCCGGTATATATATATATATATATATATATATATATATATATATATATATAAATTTGAGGCTGTGTACGAATCGTCAAATGATACTTTCGCATTCACGATTCACAAGTGTCTGATCATCATCATGACTATGCAACATGACTACGCTAATTGTACGGTATATGCCACTCCCATGTTTCTCCAATCAACGCGGTCATGTGCAGGCTGCGCCCACGTTAGCGCCGGCAGCTTCTGAATCTCACCTGCCAATTTAACTTTATGCCTCCCGTTCGCGCGCTTGCCTTCTGTTAGAATGCAGGCTCTTACTTTCAATTGCCACCAGTTATCTTGTCTTCTCGCTGCATTCCCTTGAGAGATAGTGGTAAATTACCATTCGCTTTTCTCTTGAGAGATAGTGGTAAACTGCCAATCATTTAGGATGACTGCCAGTTGGGCATGTTGGTAAAGGTTCATGGTGAAACAAGCGCGAAATGCACGAAGACTTAGAAAGGACACAGGACGGAGCTTGTTTCACCATGTGCAATCATTATCTCAGAATACGTGCCAAATGCACACTACAACATACTTATACTTTTGGTTACTTCATTCTCATGGTTCGTATCTGCGGTCACTACCTTCCCTAAACAGACGTATTCCTTTACCACTTCCAGTGTTTTGATAGGCATCGCAAACCACTCTTCTCTTCGGAGACTGCTGAACATTGCTTTATTTTTCTGCATATTAATTTTCTGACCCATAGCTCTGCTTTCCCTGTCTAATTCAGTAATTATGATTTGCAATAGTTTTCCCGAGTTACTAAACATGGCAATATCACAAGCGAATCGCATGTTACTAAGCTACTCTCCTTTAACTGCTATCACATGCTGTCCGCAATCCAACGCTCTGAAAACCTCCTGTTAACACGCGGTGAATAGAATTGGAGAGATGGTAGCTCCCTGCCTTAGACTCTTTATTAGAATTTTATTCCATGCTTTTTATTTTTTTTTTTTTTCATGGGGGACAATGGTGGCTGTGGAGACACTGTAGATATGCCGCCGCGACGGCATAGCGGCTATGGAGGTCGGCTGGTGACCTGAAAGGTGCAGGTTTGATCCCGGCCGCGGTGGTCGCATTTCGATGGAGGCGAAATGGTAGAGGACCGCATGTACTGTGCGATGTCAAAGCACCTTAAAGAACGCCAGATGATCAAAATTTCCGGAGTTCTCCTATACCGCGGGCCTCATCATATCCTGGTCTTGTCACATAATACCCCAGATATTACTATTATTATTCTTATTAATTTTTCGTTCATTAAAAAATCATACCACAGGGCGTTCGAATGATGATGTTTAGGTAGTGTTTTTGGAACCGGTCACCGGAAAATCTGTAGCGCTAGCACACGTGCGTCATCATGTGTGCTATTGCGCCGATTTGTGTGTACCGCGAGCCAAGACCTTCTAGAACGATTACTTTGTACTTTAATAGTCATAATAATTGTTGGGGTCCAACGTCTCAAAACGACCGTATGATGAGAGACGCCGCAGTGGAGGGCTCTCAACATTTCGACCACCGGGAGTTCTTTAATGTGCACCTAAATCTAAGCACATGGGCCTCAAGCATTTTCGCCTCCATCGAAAATGCGCCGCCGCAACCGTACTTTGTAGTTTGAACCACACGTTTGGTAGCACCATGTTAGTTCGCGGAGGCTGCATTTTGATGGACGCAATATGCAGGAAGCCCATGTGCTCAGATTTAGGTACACGTTAAAGAACCCCACGTGGTCTAACTATCGGGGGTCCTCCACTATGGCATCTCTCACATTCATATCGTGTTCTTTGGACGCAAAACCCCAACAATTATTATAAGAAGTACAGCAGCTTTCTGTGCATCCAGAGAAACCTAAGCAGTAGAAAAAAGCTCGGAAAACACGGGGACGAAAAGTAAGCAGACGCTACAAGCTAAGTAACCTAGAACTAAACATTGCGAAATGCTATCATTCGACTGTCAAGTCATTAAATGTGCGCCAACTGCTTCATGATCTGCCATCGGCCGAGCCTTTCAACATGGTAAAAAATTTGCGCAGCTTGCGCTGAGTCGCGTAAGGCTGGGGCAGAGCAGAGCTGGTCGGCACTCGCCTTGGCAATTGACTAGGCACACGTTCATTCACACGTCCATGCACGAAGTGTTCACGCGATCACATTGCGATTCACGAGTATCGGATAGGCATCGATCGGGTTTCATTGGGAATCGCTTGGCAATCACAGCACCAAGTACCTTACTTACCTTTATTAGGTAAATTGGCCTAACTTGCAAATTTGAAGCTTGGTCTCGATTAGCTTCCATCCCATGTCAAGGTAAGCTTAATTAGCTAATTAGTCGAGCTACCACTAGTTATATTAACTCTTAATTAGTATTAGGCTAAGCTTGGCGCATCTTACAAAATTCGGCATTACTAGGCACACGAGAATCTCAGCTCGGCTAAATTAGGGCTTTTTGAGGTGTGATTTCAGTAGCTTAGTTATGCGCAGTTAATTAGGTTTTACCATGCTCAACATGGCTTAATAAGGCTTGTCTATGGTTACACTGGTTTAACTAGGCACAGTTGTTCTTAATTTTTTCTTGACGTGGCCGCGCCGGCAAGATCATGGTTTCCTCTCTACATCGCGAACCGGACAAACGGCGGGCATAACATACTTGCTGTAAAAAAATGCGAACGGAATAAAATATAACGTTTGGCTGCCCTTCCGAATTCCCGGTGCAGTCGGGCACCGTTTTCTTTTTCTGATGCGTGAAACGAGTCGTTGCCATAGGATCGGGGAATGACTAGCCATTTTAACGTTGCAGCTCGCCGGTCTTATCTTTGTCGCCGTTAGCAACGAACGCGGCAGGCCACGCCAAGTCGTGAAGCTGTGTGTTCTGAACTTTTTGTTTCTTTCCTTTTCTTTCTTGCCTTGACGCAACTCTTGACTTCGCGCGAGATTCAAACGATAAAAGTCATGCGGCACGTGGTGGAAGACACGCGAACTAAACGCCGATGTCCGTGAAAGCTGGATCTGACGATGTAAGGTGCGAATGAACCCAAGATGTCCTGATGTTGGATCATCGTGCATAACACTGGGAACATTGCATCGAAGACTCTCAGGAACAACTAGCAAATAACGTGCGCCACTTGCTGAATAATTTGTCTTATACAACAGTCCATCGCGAATACGACAGCGACCAGTGCCTTTGTGACTGCGGGCATCAACGACGCAAAAGTTCCAAAGATAAGTCGTTCTGTTGTTCCCGCTTGAAGATATTGGCGTCAGGAAACGTGCGAGAGACAGCAGCAAAACAGATGTCGAAGTTGTCCGTACTATCTTCCGTCGTGGTCACAGGAAGGGGAGAAAGGCAATCAGCGTCCGAATGACGTCTTCCACTTCTATACGAAATGTTAAAGTCAAATTCTTGAAGTCGTAAAGCCCAGCGTGCAAGGCGGCCAGAAGGGTCTCGGAGAGTAACGAGCCAACACAACGAATGATGGTCCGTCACAATTGTGAACGAACGACCGTAGAGGTAGCAACGAAATTTCTGAACGGCGAATACAGCCGCTAAGCATTCTTGCTCTGTCACCGTGTAATTCCTTTCAGCCTTGCTGAGGGATCGACTTGTATAGGCCACGACATGCTCTGCATTATGTCGCTGAACAAGCACACCCCCCGATGCCAATTCCACTTGCGTCAGTGTGAACTTCAGTAGTAGCAGTGGCATCGAAGTGGCGAAGAATAGGTTCTGATGTCAGTAGAAACTTCAGTTCAGAAAATGCGGCGTCATATTCAGGCGTCCAGTCGAATGGGCTGTCTTTTTGCAACAAGCTTGTCAGTGGGTGCACAACGTCCGCGAATCTGGGCACAAAACGACGAAAGTAGGAACATAATCAAAAGAAGCTGCGGAGTTCTTTCAGTGTCTGGGGGGGGGGGGGGGGGGGGCTTGAATTCGCTAACTGCTTCGATTTTGCGGGGATCTGGCCTGACACCATCTTTGCCGAAGAGGTGACCGAGAACTAATGCTTGTCTTTCCCCAAACCTGCACTTCTTAGAGTTCAAAACTAATCCGGCCTTTTTGATACAATCTAGGACAAGGCCCAAACGGGCGTTATGCTCTTCGAAGGTACGTCCGAAAATGACGACGTTGTCCAGGTAGCATAAACACACCTCCCATTTACGACCACGAAGGATAGAGTCCATAAATCTTTCAAAGGTAGCGCGGGCATTGCAAAGCCCGAATGGCATTACATTAAATTTGTACAAGCCATCGCGCGTCACAAATGCGGTGTTCTCCTTGTCGGCAGGGTGCATAAGTATCTGCCAGTATCCTGATCGTAGATCTACCGAAGAAAAGTACGAAGCTGAGTGCAAGCAGTCAATGACATGGTCAATGCGGGGCAGCGGATATACATATTTTTTGGGGGGATGGCGTTGAGTCGTCTGTAGTCAACGCAAAACCTCTAGGAACCGTCTTTCTTTTTCACCACGATGATTGGTGCTGCCCACGGGCTACATGACTCTTCGACAACACCCTTCTGCAGCATATCCTGAACTTATTCGGCGATAACTTTGCGCTCCGACGATGACACTCGGTAAGGTTTTTGCCGGATCGGAAGAGCAGTGCTCGTATCAATCCTGTGCTGAGCACGAAAGCACGGTAGAGATAGTGGTTTCTCCTCTTGGCAAAAGTCAAACACAGAAGCATGTCGTCCCAACAGGTGGAGTAATGTCTGCTGCTCGTGTGACCGTAAAGACTTGCTGATCATGCTTAAAATCCTTGACTCGTTGGAGCAACTGCGCTCGCAAGTGACTGACGATTCTTCCCTTTCGTCGTTGTTAATTGCTGCTATAGAATTGGCGGCGGCATCGTTGAACACTCCGAGCTTCATTCCTCGAGGGAGCACAACCGGCATTGGGGAACAGTTAAGTGCCCACAGAAAGGTTGATCCGCCATCAACCGATACAACACAACGAGACACTAGTATGCCTTTCTTAGCACATTGAACCGTGGCAGGTTCAACGACGGCATCAAAGACGGATGCGGGAGGGACGGAAGCAAATACCGCAACTGATCTCATTGACCAAGGTGGCACTGTCAGTTCATCGGAAATAATCAAAGCGTCATCTGCGGCCTTCAGCTCATCAACAAGGGCGGGAACAATTTCACCGCTGACAGAAAATTCACCGGTTCTACAGTCGACAAAAGCCCCACAGTCTTGGAGAAAGTCGATGCCGAGAAAAACATCAGGGGTGCAACGCTGCAGTACCAAAAATTCTGTTGGGAACACCTTCCCTGCCAATATGACGTTAACAGCACAAACTCCCAGAGGATGAAGTATTTCCCCGCCAACACCACGAAATCTTGTTGATTCGTCCCAAGAAAACAAAACTTTGCGACCAATGCGATTCTTGAAGGAAAGACTCATGACTGAAACAGTCGCGCCGGTGTCCACTAAAGCACTTGCACGAAACCATCTATTAACACATGTATCTTGTTCTTGAACATCGTAACTGTCGGAGGCATCTGAGGCGAATCTTTTTCTGCGACCTCACCTCCATCGGTCACACCGGCTAGTTTCCCGGCGGTGGTGGTGGTGACAGCCGTCGTCCCGGTGAAGGTGAGCGGCGCAGTCGGGCAGGGTGAGGCGTCAAACTGCGGTCGGAAGCGGGAGAGCTGCTACGTCGATTCTCTCGTCGTGAGGTACTCCCGGAATAGCCGGGCCAAGGATCATTGTTGTGACCATTGCCAGCTCGACGAAACGCTGATGAGGAATCGTATCCTGATGTCTCTCGCTGCCAACGACAGAAACGAGCTATATGTCCGGCGACACCACAACGGTAACACACGGGAGACTGGCGGTTAGCATTGCACTCCTGGAAGGCAGTGCCCAGACGTGGTGGCACAAATGCATCTTCGTTCGGGTGTTCATAGGTGGTGGTCGGATCGCGGGGACAGCTGAAGTGGTGTTCGTGCCTCGACTCTTGGTGGTAGCCAATGTGTTGTGGCCTCGCTGTCCTCGGTACTGGCCTCGGTGGTGAGCCAGACCTTTAGTTGTAGGCGTCGACGTCTGCAGCGGCAATGGACACATGATGGTGAGAAGGAAGTGGCATCGGAGTAGCTCCGTACGAGCGGGCGGGCGGGCGTGTCAGGGGAAGTCGGGCGAGCGTGTCGAGTGAGCTCTTCACGAATGATCGCGCATTTCGTCGACGCGAGATCAAACGACGTATATTCGTCAACACTCGCAACGGTGGTCACATTCGGCAGGCGACCGAACTTTGGAGTAATGCGCCCATATTCAAGGTCTCGAATGTGCGACAGTGGCGTATGACGTCGGTTGCTGTGGGAAGGCTCTCTTTGCCAATGAGGAATTGATAGACATCCTCTGCGATGCCTTTCAGTAGGTGGCCAACTTTGTCCTCCTCCGACATACAAGGGTTGACGGTCTTGCAGAGCTTCAATATAGCTTCAATGTATGTCGTGCATGTCTCACCTGGGATATGGGCTCTTTGCAGCAGCGTTTGTTCCGCTTGCTTTCGCTTCGCTACGGAGTCCCCGAAACACTCTCTTACTTCGGATACAAAGCGATCCCAGGTCGTGAGGGTATCCTCGTGGATGTCATACCACACGAGCGCCGTGTCGGTAAACAAAAAGACTACGTTGGATAGCTGGCTAGCCGTGTCCCATTGATAGTATTTGCTCACCCGTTCATAATGCGTGAGCCAGTCGTCCACATCCTCGCCAGATTTGCCACCGAACGTGCGAGACTCTATCAGGTGCTGACGCAACCAGGCAGGAGCCGCGGCCGAAGCGGGTACTGACGTTGCTGCTGGTACTGGTGCAACGTGTGCGGCTGCGGGGATCCGGTTTCCGTCTTCACCGAGAGACATCTCAGCCGCCAGTGGTAGCGGAGGCAGACCAGCAAGGCGGCGGCTTTTGGATTTACGTTGCAGGTCGTGTGGTTGTATAGCCCGATTCGAGAATGTCGCAGTCATGGGGAAGGCGCGTGATAAGACAGAAAGGGAAATCATCGAAGCATATTTTATAAGACAGTACAAAGACAAATGCGTGAGCATGGCGTCTATTTTCCTTTCGGACAGAGAAGTTATGTTTTTAAACGGTCATGTCTAATATTTTAGGTTGTTACTTCGCACAAGTCTTGTTCTTACCTTTGAAATTTTTTTTTTGTTTTTTAGATAGGTGCACCCTTTTCACCTGTTTGTTTTCCTTGAGCATATGTAACGTTTTTATGTTTATGGTTCTGGCCTTCTTGGTGCTATGCTTCATCGTTGTTATACCTTTATCACGTCTTTATGTTTACAATTTTGACTCTCTTGGCGCCTTGCTTCATCGTTGTTGTACATTTATCACTGATTTTAAATGTGTGGTTAACAGGAGTAGTTATCTATTGCATTTTTTTCTTGTTTCATTAGAGTGACCTTTTCATGTGGCGGTGGGTCATCTGAGGGTCGGTGCAAAAAGATGATATGCGCATGTATACAGGGATCACCTTGTAATTATGCAGGCAAAAGGCTGCGGCGTTCGATGATAAGAGATGTGCGGTTTCAGTGCAACAAATGTTAAGATGCTTAGGTTTGTGCGCAATGTGTTGGCGCAGTGTTATACATGCCTATATAGGTTGGCTTCTTGAACGGAAAAATAAACAGTTCGTAGTCTGCGCTCTTTCGTGTCTCTTCTTCTCTTATTTCTGTGCTCGCGCAGCGTGTTCAGTTTCCTAGTCACAGGATCGGCGTGGCTGCCATCGTCCGAAGCGGCGGAAGAATAGGCCATCGCCCTAGCAATACTTCACGGTGGAAACGAGGACACGCTTGTCGTCAGCGACGCCAAGACGGCGGTCCGGAACTTTACCAAGGGATGGATCTCCGTCGAGGCGGTGCATATGTTGAACGCCAGATCCGTAGACTTCAAGTCCGGTGCGATTACTACGAAGGCTCTGAAATGGTTCCCTGCGCACGTGGGAGAGCTTGGAAACGAACAAAGACCCGACCTCCCGTCCAACCACAACGAGCGCGCCCACCTCGTCGCGAGACAGCTAATCCACCGCGACGCGGATGATAGGGCCGCCGATGTGGAAGACCTCCACGATGGCGAGGCACTCAGGGACGAAGGACAGTATGCCTCCACGACGACAGGCTCCGATGCCATACGAGACAGCAAAGGACATCATGGTCACGTACCACGAAATCCTCAGCCATTACAGAAAAACAGGACAACTTTACCCACCACCTCACAAACAGCTTGACAGGTCTCAGGCATCTGACCTGAGGCGTCTGCAAACTCATACATTCGAAAAATCCCCGGCACCTGCACAGACTGTGTCCCTCGCTACACCCATCGCCCGACTGTCCGTGGTGCGGGCACGAGACAGCCGACATGGCTCACATACTTTGGAACTGCGAACGCGGTTTTCGCCTTCACTACCGGGACGAGAGAGCCTGTACCCCAGGAACGACTGGCTGAGCGGTGGCGAGCCGCGCTTCTCAGCCCACATCCGGTGGACCAACTCTGGGCTGTCCAGCGAGCGAGGATCATCGCCGAGGACCTCACTCGATGTTCCCCGGACGACGGCCCCTGGAGGACTAGCCGAGGCCAATAATTTCTCGCTGGATTAATAAAGTTTATTACCTACCTACCTATGTTTATTCACAGCATGAGAATGAGATCAGGCAATGACAGGCAAAGATGGAGTCCACAGGTCGCACCAGACAACCTCGTGTTCCTCTTGCCCGGCTCATACCACAGCCCGGCTCGCACCATAGCAATATTCCTTAAAAAGACGTTTATGTACTCGTATATTCTTATAAAGACGATTTTGAACGAGGCTCTCATGTGGAAGCCGAAACCTCTTTTTAAGAATATATTTTTAACAAAGCTTCAATGTGGGCTAGTTGGTACGGATTTGTAATGTAGTTGCGCTGAGCGAAATGCACAAACGAGTGCGGAACAACAGGACAGGCCGCACCACCTGCCCTGTCTTCTTATTCCGTCACTGGTTTGTGCATTTCACTCAGCGCAACTACATTACAAGTACATATATTGTTACTTTTGGACGTCCATGTCTTTCCCCGGCCAGGCGGGTTTCCGCCAAACTCTCGAATGCAATGTTTCTGCCGGCGTTTGTCCGGCGTTTTGTACGCCGGCGTCTCTCGGTGTCGACGCTACCGGTGACGGTGGCCGAAACGTCCACCTCAGGACGTTCCAGACATCGGCAGCATCAGCGTCGACGTAGGAAGCAGTTCAAGGAACGCTGAACCAATCAACGTGCTGCTGGCAGGAACTTCCGCCTACGTAATGACGTCATCGCTGCCGTCGAAATGGCTGCCGCCTGTCTCAGATTTAATAAGTTATCGCCATGCACTGCGTGGCCCGCAACTTTTAGACGGATGTTTGTATTTGCATAGCTTGTTCCCTAGAAGCTTTGACAGCAGAGCGCTTGTGATATCTTTGAACTGTTTCGGAGAGCCATACACAAGTTCATCGGTATACTTTAAAGGAATGAGTGCAGTGAGCGAATACGGGGCCTTAAAGATGTGCGACTGTTTCCAAGCTCAGGCGCCACATATTATGAGTTTCTGGTTCTTAATTTCAATAGCTGGGGCGCGACAAGTGAAGTAAGAAAAAACGCCATTCGGTGGCACTGCGACTCGTTTTTCACACTACGAAACTACGAATGAGACATAGAAGCTATAATTATGAATATTACTTGTTGGTCAATTGACGAAAACAGCACACTGTTTTGCGACGTGTCAGGTTATACCCTCTGGTAACAATGTGCGACGCTGTGCTGGCGATGGAGGGAGGAGGGAGCGTTGCGTGAAAATTTTGAAGCTCACCCGTAAAAAAATTACACCATCTCCCACTAAAGGGAACCATGTGTAGATGTGAAGCAGCGGGCGCTAACGCTTACACTGGCGGCGGCGTTGACGCTGGCGCTATCGCAGCGTTGCGCAGGAGAGAAAACTGGGGCGGCGCAAAGCACGCAGTGATGGAGCGGTGTTTCCTACTGGAACATGTCAATCGCTGCTAATGGGCAATGAGAGACAGAAGACTCCGACTGGACACAGAGACCCGCAGTGCGCTTTTAGTTAACGCGCACGCTGCGAATTTTTATTGTTCAACAACGCACAGGAGAAATCTCCCACCGGCACCACCTTGGAATGTCAAGATCCATTGCCATATATACGGGATGGCCAGTCAACGGTTTTGCAGCGCGAGCAGTCGGTTTTTTCAACCAAGAAACTCGCTAGCAGACGCTGCCTGCGTCGGCGTCGCGAGGCGAGAGAGGGGGGAGAGTAGAGCGAATATGCAGTGAGCCAGTAGGAGCACACCAGTAGGAGCACACCAGTAGGAGAGTAGGAGAGGAGAGAGAGGGGGGGACGGGCATGCGCAGTGGGGGGTGTGGGCGCCGCGGGCAGGGATGCCTAGATGAGAGAGGGGGGAGCGTAGGAGAGGAGAGAGAGAGGGGGGGACGCGCATGCGCAGTGGGGGGTGTCGACGCTGTGTGTAGGGATGCCTAGAGGAGAGAGGGAGGAGCGTAGGAGAGGAGAGAGAGGGGGGACGCGCATGCGCAGTGAGGGTGTGGTTGCCGCGGGGAGGGATGACTAGAGGAGAGAGAGGGGGAGAGGAGATTTTTTTAATTTTATATTTTTAAAGCGTTTGCGCATGCGCAGTAAGGGAGGCCACGCGGCACACCACCACCACCACCACCGGATTAAGCTTCGCCATAAGATGCTTCACATCTAAAAAACCTTCCGCGCCTGGCTTATCGCACACTGTCTCTGATCAGCCGCGCCCACCGACGGAGACAGTCCGCGCAGTCGCCGCGCAGAGTCTGCCCGCCACGCGAGCCGAGCGCGAGCAACGAAACTAGGGAGGCGCGAAACATGTAGGGAAGGGCAATTCAGCTGCACTAACGTGAAACCTGGGGAGGGGCGAAGGATCCGATCGGCTTTCAGTTAACGGGCACGCTGCGCACGTCAAGGTCCAGCGCCTATAAAAATTACACTATCTCCCACTAAAGGGAACCATGAGGGGATGGGAAGCAGCATTGGGGGGTGCACACCAAGTTTCCGTTTACGTTCACTCGGCCGTCGAAGCCAAGCGTCGGCGTCGAGCTACCGCTTCCGCTACAGAGAGACAACGCGAGTCTGCGGCGAGGGTAGCGAGGCTTTTGAGACAACTGCAGCGACCGGTAACCGACGGAGCGACCGCACCATTCAAGCGAGACTTCCTCGACCGAGCGCACGCGCTTATATGGAATGGGGGGAGGGAGAGGAGGGAGTGGGTTTACAGGTTGCAGCGCGGGGGAGAGGAGAGGGGAGAAGGCGACCGAACGCCTGCGTAAACGCCCGCGTAAAGGAGGAGAGTGCGCGGCTGCAGCACGGGGGGAGGAGGAGAGAAGGCGACCGAACACCTGCGTAAAGGAGGAGAGTGGGAGAGAGAGTAGGCGCATGTGCAGTAAGGGTGCTGAACATTTTGTACGTGGCGCAAAGCTAGAAACATGAAAAAGGGGCGGAGGAAAGAGACAGAGGAGCGCCAAACTACCAACTCTTTATTGCTATCGCGGCTGAAAAAACAGGTAAACTTCCACGCATGCGCAGTTACGAGGAAAATTTACTCCAAACATGACATCACGTGAGCAGTTCATTAAAGAAGGACAACTCAGATTGAAAGAGTACAATGGTTTGTCACTGACACAAACGGACCCGTTTCTTCTAATATGATACGCCTCTAGTAGTTCCCTTGCTGTTTGATCTCTGCTTTTGCCGATAATCCTAGCTTGCGCAAAACGTGGCACACACGAGCATGACTTGACAAGCGCAGGAAGGTGCGCACCATCACTCTTACCAATGCTGTTGGCATGCTCCCTGAGGCGGTCGTTGCTACACCATCCCGTTTGTCCGATCACCCCAGCCGTGTCACCCTAACAGTGCCGTCCACTGTTAGGGTGAACACGGCTCAGCGTGGCCGCGCTCCGCGTAGCGCCAGTGCAGCCGGCGCGGCCGCGCACAGAAGCGTAGCGGTGCATGCGCACACAGAAACACGGGTGAGGCTTTACGTCGTCGGCTACATCGCTCGAGCGTGCCGTTCCGTAGTAGCCAAGCGCCGGTCTTTCTTGTCTGTAGTACAGCAAGAGCGGCGCGCTCGTGTGCGCCTGCGCCGTTAAGATTCGATGCGTGGCCGCGCCGGCTGCTCTGGCGCTCCGCAGAGCGCTGCCACGCTGAGCCGTGTTCACCCACTTTACGTCTTGCCGCAGCTCAGGGTAATTTCGTATATAACGCCTTCGGCACAACGCCTGAAGGGTTTCACGTGCCTCTTTTGGCGCCCTTGCTGTTTAGCACGAGAGATTCGTCGGCACAAGTGCGACAGTTTATTCGGGGCGGAAAAATGTTCAAAATATTCAGCAAACTTAGGCACCAACTCGCCCAAAAACAAGTTCTTCTACAGTAAGGGTGGTCAGGCCGCGCACCAACACCCCGGATTGAACTCCCCCATAAGCTGCTTCGCGTGTAATATACTTGGTGGCCGGTGAACGGTTGTGTAGCGCGTTGTCTCTCCCAGGCGAGGGAGCGTTTCCATAGACAACGCGCGCTGTTCGCTGTCTCTCGCCGCGCGGTGAGCGCTGAGGCCATGGCGAGAGGAGGTGGTTTGTCTCTTGCGCTCAAGCAAACAGACCGTCACGACAGCCGCAGCAACAGACGACGGACGAGCACGCCGACAAGCTGAGACCCCTAAAGAATGAAACAGGAGTATGCTGGGAATTGTGACGAGCGTATGAAGAACGAAAGGGGGGGAGGTGGGGGGGGAGTGGCGTCCGAGGAGGTTGTCATGTGGACGCTATGCGCGCTTCTCGTCATTTTTTTTCTCTCATTAGCCCACCAAAAAAAGGAAACGAAACAGGACCATCATGGAAAATGTGACGTGAACGCGAGGAGCAAGTGGCTTCAAAGAAGGTTGGCTTGTGGATGCTAGGCGTGCTCCCTCCTATTTTTTTATCCATTGTGCTGGCGCTGGCCTCAGCGGTTCTCATGTGGTTGGCCGCCCTCTCTGCCTGCGTTTCTGTGACGACGCTGAGAGACGCAACGCCAGAAAACGCCGGCAAAAACGCTGAGTGGGTGTCAGCGTTCAGTCTTCGTCACACCATTATATCGTCGTTTCGTAGCATGCATTAGCCTAAATTGCTCTTTCCACTTGGCTATGTTATTTGAATGGTGCACTCTATGAGCATACCAGCTAGCTAGCATTGAAGTTGCAATCAGCGCAATGCATAAACTATGCTATAAACTAAAGTTTAAATGCTATTACATTTCCGACAATTACTGCTTTCATGGGAAGAAACTCCTAATGCCTCGTTTGACATTGAAACTATAAATCTTGAAATGGCGTTGTCGTGAACCGGATTAACTCCGTGACCTAACACACCTAAAAAAATGCTACATATAGGTATGGCCTTTGGAAGTATGCAATAAATATTGAATGAGAGTTCAAAGGTGTCGTGCTATCAATATTTCAGATCACGTTGTGCAAGCGTAAAATTAGTATCCACTCTTTCAAATCAGAAAAAGAAGTGTCGGAAAACATTTCCGTGGTGCCGTTCTCAGCCATATACTTAAAAGATACATGTGTAAACACATGTTTAAACATAACTTCACGTAGAATACAATATTTGTGTCGTGAGCAGTGCACAACACCTTCTTTGTTGCCAAGTTATTGCAGAGTACATAAGTAAGAAATGTGCCCCGGTGTACATGGCGGTGCGTTCGTGGAAATTGTATGAAACAACTTGGTGTGTGCTGGTGGAATTCCTTGTGGTACCAAATAGCCATGACCCCCACCCCCTCCCTGAAGCAACACTAAAGCGGTGCGCTGTTGCAAACAGAGGCCATAATAAAGATGTATCAGGCCAACACCAATATTTTAAGAGGAAAATCAGTCATATATACTTCCCGAAACATCCTTTCCATTCAAGTAAACAGTGCACTTTTTTTTTCCGGTAGGCACATGTCACGCACTGTTTCTCACGTCACGAATCGCATACAAGAAAAACTGCTTAGCTAGGACCAAATGATAGCTCTTACCGAGCACTGCCGCCCATTCCTTTCTTTTTTGTAATTCCCGGCTGACTACTACAACTCAACTGTGGCGCTCGCATTAGTTCATGGGCAGGTGCAGTAGATATGTGCGCGCGACTTGCGAACGATTGACGTCGCAGTGAGCTCATGTTTGCGACCGTCGTCATGACGAGGGGAGCCTCGCGTGTCACCTTGGCACATGCCGCCGTGCTTTCGCGCAGCACACATTTTTAGGAGTTATGATTGAATTGATGCAACCTAAGCGTGATGCTCATCCAGATCCACATCTTTTATCGCGGTCTAATCACATGTTTAGTGGACTCGGCTAGTGGGCTCGGCGGCACACCGGCGATGGGTCATCCTAACCCGCTAGACTTCTTCGCTCGCAGTTGCTCGTGCTGTCCTAGATCCTGACGCCATTGCAGAACTTTGACCAGCCTACCATGTTTCCACTATCAAGCGGCGCTGGCCACCTGGCTGTGAACGCGTCACCTCGCCATGACGGGCTGCGCCAGCCCGGCCTCTACTGTGCACTGGAGTGCGCATCACAGCTGATGCTATCGTAGTACTTTTCCTGTACTCTGGTGAGCGTGCGGAAAGTCCAAGGTGTCCAGTCGTCGGGTCGTCGTGTAGAGCCTGCAGGACTTCTGGTCGTAAGGCTGAGGGCACTACGAGAAGGTAGTTGGCTCGAAGTGGCGAGAAATTCTTCTTTAGGAGAATGCCGTTTCGCAAGAAAAACGACGCGAGACCTCGCTTGAATGCCTTTGGAACAATGGCGGTCTTGCCTTCGAGGTAGTCCACAAGGCCCCCTGAGTTCCGGGTCGGCTCGCTGTCGTTCGGTGAAGTCGTCCGCACTTATGGTTCCCAAGAAGAAGTCACCCTCCTGGTCATCCTGCGGCGGCGGGTCGACGGGGGCGCGAGAAAAGCAGTCGGCGTCAGAGTGTTTTCGTCCGGACTTGTAAACGACGGTAACGTCGAATTCTTGAAGTCTCAGACTCCATCTTGCGAGACGACCTGAAGGGTCCTTCAGGTTAGCTAGCCAACACAAGGCGTGGTGGTCGCTCACAACTTTGAAGGGCCTGCCGTAGAGGTAGGGGCGAAGGTGGCGATGCGGGCTTGTTGGTCTGTCATACTTCTTGGATGTGGGCGCTAGAAGACGAGGACGAAGGGAAGAAGGACACACACACTGGCGCCAGTGTGTGTGTCCTTCTTCCCTTCGTCCTCGTCTTCTAGCGCCCACATCCAAGAAGTAGGGGCGAAACTTTGAGGTTGCCCAGATGATGGCAAGGCACTCCTTTTCTGTTGTGGAATAGTTGGCTTCTGCCTTGGATAGCGACCAGCTAGCATAACTGATAACCGTTTCCACGCCGGCATTTTCCTGGACAAGAACGGCGCCGAGTCCTACGCTGCTTGCGTCGGTGTGGATTTCCGTGTCGGCGTGTTCGTCGAAATGCGCAAGTATTGGAGGCGTCTGCAGGCGTCGTTTCAATTCTTGAAATGCTTCGACTTGCGCCGTTTCCCACTTGACTTCCACGTAGTTTTTCGTGAGCTGAGTTAGTGGCTCGGCGATGCGTGAAAATCACTTGACGAAGCGTCTATAATAGGAGCACAAGCCGAGAAATCGGCGTACGGCCTTCTTGTCGGTGGGCGGCGGGAAGGCAGCGATGGCAGCTGTTTTCCGTGGGTCGGGGCGAACTCCAGACTTGCTGATGACGTGACCCAAGAAAAGAAGTTCCTCGTATGCGAAGCGGCACTTTTCTGGCTTCAGCGTGAGTCCAGAGGCCTTGATTGCTTGAAGTACAGCTTCAAGGCGCCGGAGATGTTCGTCGAAATTCGAAGAAAACACAACGACGTCGTCCAAGTACACAAGGCAGGTCTGCCACTTCAAGCCGGCGAGTACAGTGTCCATAACACGTTGGAACGTCGCAGGTGCCGAGCGAAGACCGAAGGGCATGACCTTGAACTCGAAGGGGGCCGTCTGGTGTGATAAAGGCAGTCCTTTCTCGGTCTCTCTCGTCGACTTCGATTTGACAATACCCGGTCTTGAGGTCCATCGACGAAAAGTACAGCGCGTTGTGGAGTTGATTCAGGGCGTCGTCTATGCGTGGGAGAGCATACACGTCATTCTTCGTGATTTTGTTCAGGCGACGATAATCGACGCAGAAGCGTAGGGTTCCGTCCTTCTTCTTCACTAAGATCACGGGTGACGCCCATGGACTCTTGCACGGCTGAATGATGTCGTCGCGTAGCATTTCGTCGACCTGTTTCTTAACGGCTTCACGTTGACGTGTGGAAACTCGATATGGGCTTTGGTGGATTGGGCGGGCGCTTTCTTCTGTTATAATGCGATGTTTAGCGAGTGGAGTCTGTCGGATCCTTGACGACGACGAGAAGCAGTCCCTGAAGGAGCAGGGCTTCGAGCTGGCATTGCTTGTTCTTCGGAAGGCTCGGATTCACGTCGAAAACTGGTTGGGGACCTCGATTCGTCGAAGCAGGTTCCGTGGTGTCGCTGAGGGTGAAAGCGTTGCTGGCGTCTACGAATTCATAGGCGTGCGCACGAGGGGGGCAGAGGGGGCGGCTGCCCCCCTAGTCACCTCCAGAAGCTAAGAGGGGGGGGGGTGGGGCGCGAAGTCTGCCCTATACATTGACTTAATAGGGAAGGGGGGCGCTGCGACGAACGTTCGCCCCCCCCCCCCCCCTGAACGGTGACCCTGCGCACGCCTATGTGAATTCATTCATGAAGGCGACCGTCGTAGCAATGTTGAGGTGCCTGTATTCGTGGCTGAAATTTGTAAGCATTACTTTAGCTTTGCCGTCATGCAGCTCGGCGATGCCTCTTGCGACGCAAATCTGACGGTTAAGAAGCAGGTGCTGGTCACCCTCGATGACTCCTTCCAAGTCTATGGGTTCTTCGTTGCCGACCGAAATGATGACGCTGGAGAAAGGCGGAACGGGGACGTGCTCATCTATCAAATTTAAAGCATGGGTCGCTGGCGTCGTGTGGGGCGGCAGTGCGTTTGCTGAGGTTAGTGTTATTGACTCAGACCTCAGGTCGATCACGGCGCCATGTTGACTTAGGAAGTCCATCCCGGGTATCACATCCCTGGAGCAGTGTTGTAGGATTAGAAAACTGGAGGGATAAGTCCGGTTATTGATGGTGAGTCTTGCTGTGCAAACACCGGCCGGCGTTATTAGATGGCCGCCAGCGGTCCGGATTTTAGGGCCTTGCCAAGCAGTCTTCACTTTCTTCAGCTTCGTCGCGAAAGGCCCACTGACGACGGAATAGTCGGCTCCAGTGTCGGCGAGAGCGGTGACGTTGTGGCCGTCGAATATTACGTCGAGGTCACTGGTTCGTCGTCGTGCGTTGCGGTTGGGTCGCGGCGTCGGGTCACGGCTGCGCCGATATGTTGCGCTGCTTCGCTGTTGCGTCGTCACGTCTTCGTCGGTCCGCGACGTTTCGCCGGCAGGGCTTCGTCTGCTTCGCGTCGTGTTCTGCAGGTTTCGTCGCGTTTTCGTCGTTGGCGGCCGCGGAGGATTTTCGGCATTTCGTCGTAGAGCTACCGCACCTCCATCGGTTGCTGCCCTTAGTTTCCCGGATACGGGCTAGGCGACCGGCCCCGGTTTGGGCCAGTGTACTGCCCGCGGTGGGGTGACATGTAGCGGCCGGGCGACGGCGAGCGGGAAGGTCGTCGGGGTGTCCACTGTGTTCCGGTGATGTAGTCGTCGATGTCGCGAGGCCGTTCGCCTGGCTGCGGACGCGGCGCGTTGACGGCGAATCCACGCAGCCCCATCTGTCGGTACTGGCAGCGGCGGTACGTGTGGCCGGCCTCCCCGCGCAGTGGTAGCATAGCGGGCGGTTGTCAGGGGCGCGCCAAACGTCGGTTTTCCTAGGTGTGTAGCGCTGGCCGCCGGGAGGACGGTAGGGCGTCGGTGGTGGTGGCGGCGGCGTCTGGCGACGAAAGTGCTGCGGGGCGGCATCTTGGTGTGGGCGCGGAGGGGGGGACGTGACGGCGGGCAGCAGCAGCGTAGGTCATGGCTTGTGGCGGTGGTGGGGCTGGCTGAGGAACACTCAGTGAGTGTTGGATTTCCTCTCGTACAACGTTTGCAATCGACGTCACTACAGGTTGCGGAGAAGGTTTGAGCTTTCGCAGCTCTTCTCGCACAATGGCTCGAATCATTTCACGTAACTCGGTGGAGTCGAGGGCATGAACAGCCGCGCTGTCTTGAATACAGCGGCGATTGCACTGTCCTGTGCGCATTTCCAGTGTCTTCTCGATCGTCGTCGCCTCCGACAGGAATTCCTGGACGGTCTTAGGTGGATCCCGCATCAGCCCGGCGAAGAGCTCCTGCTTGACTCCTCGCATAAGAAAGCGAACTTTCTTGTCGTCGGTCATGGCAGCGTCGGCCTGGCGAAACAGTCGGGTCTTCTCTTCCGTGAAGATGGTGACGTTTTCGTTGGGTAGCTGTACCGTGTCTCCAGCAGAGAAGCGGCCCTTTCTTTGCGGGCCACGCTCATGAATGTTTCAAGGAATGCGCCACGGAAGAGAGCCCAGGTTTGAAGTTCAGACTCCCGGTTTTCGAACCAGGTCCTTGCCGCGTCTTCCAGGTAGAAGTAGACGCGACGCAGCTTCTCTTCCGAATCCCAGTGGTTGAAGGTGGCCACTCGTTCGTACGTCTCCAGCCAGGTCTCCGGGTCTTCAAACGATGCTCTATGGAATGTCGGTGGCTCCCTTGGCTGCTGCATCACGACCGTGGTGGGTGTTGGTACCGTGGCTGTCATAGTTGCCGCAGTAGTAGTCGTGGCCTTGGTCTTTCGAGTCTTATCCGGCAGGGGCCCGAACTCTGGATCTAGCCCTCGTTGCCTGCGGCTTGCTCGCTGATCGAGGCTGGCGTCGACGTCTCCTTCACGACTTGGGCTCCGGTTCACGACTTGACAGGGGCGTACGGCACATGAACGAAGCAGCACCTCCACCAGATGTCACGTGGGTGTGACGTCGACGAAGGCAGCAGGCGACGTGTCCAAGATGAAACTGTTTATTAGGCCGTACTTGTGGCCGGTAAACGGAAAGTAATATTACAGCAATACACGCTGGCACTGATAGCGGCGAACAGAGCGTCGGCCGTCGATCAACTGAACATCGTTGGAGCGCGCCGGCTTTTATGCATCACGCGTCGAACATTCTGGCCTTATCACTGCTCATCCCGCAATCTCAAGAATAATCTCGAGTGGTCGCATCTTGCGCGCAATCTTAACAAAACGATCTACAATAATCGCGAAGGTTCTAGAACAATAAGGCGCGGTTTGAGCTGAGCATTGCTGACGGTCTTTGTGGGCGAAAACCGAATGCAACAAAAGTGAAAATAAGAATAGCGCGTGGCACTTCAGGTGGCCTCGTGGTCATCAGCTGGCAGCTTGGATTTCGGGCACGCTATCTTCTGACAGCGCCACCATTGCCTGGAGCACCAATGAAAACACCAAGCAGACGCTCACCACGCCTAGTGGGCTCGGCGGCACACCAGCGATGGGTCATCCCTAACCCGCTTGACTTCTTCGCTACGCAGGTAACGAATTACCACTGCCTTTAAGCTAAGCGAACTGGTTGCCGATCATTACTTGTGCTGCCAAGCCCACGGCGCTTCATCTGTGTAGTTCTCGACTGTGCGAAAATGTTATTGAAATTGTTGTTATTAGCAGGTGATATGGAGACTAATCCTGGACCTAGGAATGAACACAGTGTGATGCCTGCTGATATGCTTGAAGTACTGACGGCATTACAAACTGGGCAGTCGGCCATGCTTGAGCAGTTAGGTTCAATCAGATCAACCCTTGCTGATCGTGAAAAAACGTTCAGTGACCTGAGCTCGCGGTTGACCAAGATAGAATTTGACTTGCTGTCAATTGCAAATGTACAGTCTCAAATTGACAACATTGAAAGTGTTGCCACTAACAGCGCTGCTCAAGTAACTAGGCTGTCTGACCGGATTAGCGACATGGAAAGCAGAGCCCGAAGGTGTAACCTAATTTCGTACGCACTTAGTGATGTACGAAACGAGGCGTGGCGTGATAGTGAAGAATTATTCATTGAACTTTGTCACAAAAGTCTGGGCATGACTATTCAAAGTCGTGACATAGAATGTGCCCATAGACTCGGAACTTATCGAGAGGGGAAACGGCGACCGATAATAGTGAAATTTGCACACTTCAAGGATAAAGAAGCGCTCCTTTCGTCTAGCAGTAAGCTTAAAGGCACAGATTACGGCATCAGTGAAGACTTCCCCCGGAAATTCGTCCAGCCAGAAGACGTTATCGAATTTGGTAAAGCGCAGCACTCCCCGTATAAACTCCGTTATGACAAGCTCATCTGTGGCCGTAAAACATACGTTTAGATCAGGCTAAGCAGTTGGTTGTCGAACGTCACGCCTAGCAACGAGCGCAAAAGCCACCGAGGCCAAATCAGAGTGTTAAGCATGATCTCTCGCTGCTCTACACTAACATTCGCAGCCTGATGCCTAAACGAGATTTGTTATGCACCTTGATCTCTTCATCTTCTTGCAACGTCGTACTGTTGGCGGAAACGTGGCTAATCTCTAACGTACTTGATTCCAAGATTCTTCCTGATCTACCAGATTTTGACATCTTTCGCAAAGACCGCTTTGATGACAACCGTGGGGGCGGTGTGGCTATTGCCACACATCGTTTGCTTAAGTGCTCTGCTGTAAATGTAAAAACTTCTTTAGAAATGGTTTGGTCGTGCTGCCACGCCACTTCACCGCGCATGTTAATCGGCTGTTGCTGTCGTCCACCAAGCGCCGATAGCTCATTTCTTTCGTCTTTTCACGAAGCATTGTTAGAACTAACAACGACGTATCCCAACACCCCCGTCTTATTATTCGGGGATTTCGATTTTCCTACCATAGAATGGAGTAATGTTGCGTCATGTCTTGCACAAAATAACATGGCTAGCGAATATGTAAACACATGTTGGCTTTTTGGCCTCTCGCAGCTGGTCACTAAACCTACCCGATTAACCCAACACTCGTCAACCATCTTGGATCTCTTTTTCACGTCACACCCCAATAATGTGCCCCCCCTTACGTATATCAGTGGTTTTAGCGACCACAACGTCATACATGCAACCTTTCCTTGCAACATCTTAAAAAGCAAGAAATCTAAAAAAGTACTTACGCTGTACGACAAGGCCGACTATTCCAGCATTAACCGTGAACTTTCTGTTTTTCACGAGAAACTTGCCCTTACGTATCGGCAGAAATCAACTGAGAGCATTTGGATACTATTCAAAGCTGAAATGCTGCGTTTAATGAATCTTTACATCCCAACTATTACTATAAATGAAAAAGCGCGTTCTACCTGGTTTAACAAGTCTCTAAAGGCCTAAGTAATAAGAAAAAGCGATTATTTCGAGTCACTAAACGAACTGGTTCTCCTTCGGCCTGGCAAAAACATAATGAGGCCGCTAAAGAGTACAACTCATTAAAAGCACGTGCAAAGCATGACTACTATTCCACTACCATACCAAATATCTTGCAGTCTATCCCGCGGCGTTTTTGGAAAACGATTAAGCCTGATAATAAAAGTTCCATTTCATCATGTGATAACACGGGGGGCAGCCATTGCCGATTCCGATGTTCCCAATGCCTTGAATCTAGCGTTTTGTTCAGTGTTCACAAAAGAAAGTGCAGATGCATTACCACATTTTCCATATTTCAATTTGCCTTCAATGGAGGGTATTGAATTCAGGGCAGAAGGCATTGTTACGGTCATAGACTCCCTGAAGTGCTCGTAATCCTGTAGTATAGACGGAATCAACGCGAAAGTGCTAAACAGTACGAAGTATGTGTGCAGTTCAATTCTCTGTATCATTTTCCAGCACCCACTTGACACAGGTACAGTGCCAAACGACTGGAGCATAGGGAAGGTCATTCCAGTCTTCAAAAAAGGTGATCGGTCGTCCTCTGGTAACTACCGTCCCATTTCCCTCACCAGAATATGCTCCAAGATGATGGAACACGTCATCTACTCTCATGTTGCTCATTTCCTTAACTCGGTGGACTTCTTTCTTCACAATCAACATGGTTTCAGGAGAGGTCACTCATGCGAATCCCAACTTGCTCTATTCACTCATGACATTCATTTAAACTTAGACAGTAACATTCCAACCGACGCTCTATTCTTAGATTTTTGAAAAGGCCTTCGATATGGTTCCTCATTCTCGTCTTTTGTTAAAATTATCACGCCTAAACATTCATCCGCTTGTTCGCAACTGGATTGAGTGTTTCTTATCCAACCGGAAACAGTTCGTATATGCTAACAACTACACATCATCCACTTCGCCCGTTCTATCTGGCGTACCCCAAGGCACTGTTCTTGGGGCGCTCCTCTTCCTAATCTACATCAACGACCTGCCATCTACTGTAACCTCTGTAATACGTCTTTTTGCAGATGATTGCGTCGTGTACCGCCCTATAAATAACCTCTCCGATGTTTGTACTCTTCAGGAACACCTCTTTCGTATTCAAGACTGGTGTACCACATGGCTCATGTCACTGAACACCAGTACGACCATGAACATTTCATTCCATGGTCGACCCAACTATGCACCCTCCGTGTACAAGATTAATAACGTGCATTATATCTAATGTGCATTCCTTCAAGTACCTAGGACTTCACCTGTCTCAAGATTTATATTGGACGGATCATATAACCCACATTATCAATTCAGCTTACAAAATGCTTGGTTACCTTCGGGCGTAATCTTTTCATGGCACAGTCACGCGTACGATTACTTGCCTATAAAACGCTCGTGCGACCTAAACTTGAATATGCCTGTGCTATCTTTGACCCCCACCAAACTAACCTCACTAAAGCCCTCCAATCGGCTCAGAACCATTCCGCTAGATTTATTCTTTCCGAGTACTCGTATCACACAAGCGTTTCGTCTCTAACGTCTAAACTAGAGCTAGTACCTCTTGCCTCTCGTCGTCGCATCTCACGCCTATGCCTCTACCACAGATTCTTTCACACCATGCCTCGTGACAGCCGGTTGATTCAACTGACTCATCGTACATCCCGAACAGGCCACCTGAACGCAGTAAATCCACCCCGTACCCGCACCACTACATTGCATCAGTCGTTCTTCGTCCGAACTGCCCGAGACTGGAGTGGCCTTCCAGGAGATGTTGCACTCGTCCGTGATGCAGCGCGCTTCCGATCGGCTACCGAACATTTAGCCTAATATATGGAACTTATGTTTTTGGACTTACCTTTGTAAATAGGTTTTTTCATTGCCGCCTTTTTGTATTTATATTTCGTATTTTCTTATTGTTGTTTGTTGTTAAATATTGTATTTTTTTCTTTTTTCTATCTTTTGTTCTTACTTCTGATGCCCACCCCCCTCATGTAATGTCCCTCGAGACCCTTGAGGTATCAATAAATAACTAAATAAATAATAAATGATTCATCTACACAAATGTCATGAGTCTAATCTGTACGCGTAATCGCTCCGAGATATAGGTATGACAGCACTTAATTTCTGAAACCCACATGCCCTCCTAGCGACAACACATGTATGTATGTATGTATGTATGTATGTATGTATGTATGTATGTATGTATGTATGTATGTATGTATGCATGTATGCATGTATGTATGTATGTATGTATGTATGCATGTATGTATGTATGTATGTATGTATGTATGTATGTATGTATGTATGTATGTATGTATGTATGTGTGTGTGTGTGTGTGTGTGTGTGTGTGTGTGTGTGTGTGTGTGTGTGTGTGTGTGTGTGTGTGTGTGTGTGTGTGTGTGTGTGTGTGTGTGTGTGTGTGTGTGTGTGTGTGTGTGTGTGTGTATGTATGTATGTATGTATGTATGTATGTATGTATGTATGTATGTATGTAACACATACC
>JALIZH010018025.1:0-13523 GCA_030522465.1 Rhipicephalus appendiculatus
TTGTGTGAAAGGCGAGGAATCTCTGAAAGTCAACTGATACCCACTTTTACACTGGTCTGTTTCTATAAAGAAGTGAAGCATACCAGAATGAAGACTCAATTAAGCGGTGGCCAGAGCATACACAAGTAACCGTTGTTGCGCGGACGTAATCGAAACTTTTCAAAAATTGTTTCTTGAAAGCTTTAAGGAAACTGGCGCCTATGGCGACTTGAGCGCGCCGTCAGGAGGCTTCATTTTTGTTCCTATAAGTTCTTGGACGTTTCAGTATCATTATTACTCAAGTGGCGTACACTTTACGTTTATCCGACTGCCCAGCGAGCAATTTCCTGCTTCTTCGTTTTTTAAATCCACCATATTGTCACGTGGTCGTGACGTCGACGAAGGCAGCAGGCGACGTGTCCAATATGAAACTGTTTATTAGGCCGAACTTGTGGCCGGTAAACAGAAAGTAAGATTACAGCAATACACGCTGACACTGATAGCGGCGAACGGAGCGTCGGCCGTCGATCAACTGACGAGCGGTGAAGCGCGCTGGCATTTATAAGCGTGGCATCGAATATTCCAGCCTTATCGCTGGTTGTCGCGCAAGCTCTGGAATAAGCTCGAGTGTTCGCACTTCGCGCGCAATCTTAACAAAATGATCTATAACAATCGCGAAGCTTCTTGAACAAAGAGGCGCGGTTTGCGATGAGCGTTGCTCACAGTCTTTGTGGGCGAAAACCGAATACAGCAACTGTGAAAATTAGTAACGCGCGTGGCAATGCCCCCCTCTGAAAAAGCATCGTCCCGATGCTTAAAACAGAACCCGGGGGGAAAAATGCATGCGACAATAAATAACAACAATAAAGCAAGAAAGTACAATAATAAACCAATAAGTGCAGTCCTCAGGTTCGCTAACGCGCGTGATACTCTTTGAGGCGCACGACATGGACGACTTCAGGTCGCGCACGGCGCCGTTGAGAGTTCGTAATGCCGTCCGGGACAACCTCGTAGTCCAGAGTGCCTAGACGTCGGAGCACTTTGTACGGCCCGAAGTATCGCCGAAGAAGCTTTTCACAAAGTCCACGTCGGCGTATGGGTGTCCAGACCCACACACGATCGCCAGGCTGGCATTCCACGAGGCGTCCTCGAAGGTTGTAGCGACGGCTGTCGGTCTTTTGCTGGCACTGGATACACAGACGGGCGAGTTGCCGGGCTTCTTCGGCGCGCTGTAGGTAGGCGGTGACGTCGACGTTTTCTTCCTCGGTGACGTTTGGGTAACATCGCGTCGAGCGTCGTTGTCGGGCTGCGTCCGTAGACCTACTTGTATGGCGTCACCTGTGTCGTTTCTTGCACGGCCGTGTTTACGCGAAGGTCACGTATGGAAGGATGGCATCCCACGTCTTGTGCTCGACGTCGACGTACATGGCCAGCATGTCGGCGATGGTCTTGTTGAGACGCTCGGTGAGGCCATTGGTCTGTGGGTGGTAGGCGGTAGTCCGGCGGTGGCTCGTCTGGCTGTATCTCAAGATCGCCTGAGTTAGCTCCGCAGTAAAGGCCGTACCTCTGTCGGTGATGAGAACCTCCGGGGCGCCATGACGCGGGACGATGCTCTCGACGAAGAACTTGGCTACCTCGGCGGCGTTTCCTTTGGGCAGGGCCTTTGTTTCGGCGTAGCGGGTGAGGTAGTCGCTAGCCACGACGATCCATTTATTTCCGCAAGTCGACGTTGGGAAGGGCCCCAGGAGGTCCATCCCGATCTGCTGGAACGGTCGCTGAGGAGGCTCGATCGGCTGGAGGAAGCCTGCTGGTCTTGTGGGCGGTGTCTTCCGTCGCTGACAGTCTCGGCACGTCCTTACGTAGCGGGCGACGTTGGCGGCAAGGCGCGGCCAGTAGTACTTTTCCTGTACTCTTGCGAGCGTGGGGGAAAGTCCGAGGTGTCCAGCCGTCGGGTCGTCGTGTAGTGCCTGGAGGACTTCTGGACGCATTGCTGACGGCACTACGAGAAGGTAATTGGCTCGAAGCGGCGAGAAATTCTTCTTTATGAGAACGCTGTTTCGCAAGAGAAACGATGCGAGTCCTCGCTTGAATGCCTTCGGAACAATGGCTGTCTTGCCTTCGAGGTACTCCATAAGGCCCCTGAGTTCCGGGTCGGCTCGCTGTCGTTCGGCGAAGTCGTCGGTACTTATGTTTCCCAAGAAGAAGTCATCCTCGTGGTCGTCCTGCGGCGGCGGGTCGACGGGGGGCGCGAGAGAAGCAGTCGGCGTCCGAATGTTTTCGGCCGGATTTGTAAACGACTGTGATGTCGAATTCTTGAAGCCTTAGACTCCATTTTGCGAGACGACCTGAAGGGTCCTTCAAGTTAGCTAGCCAACACAAGGCGTGGTGGTCGCTCACAACTTTGAAGGGCCTGCCACAGAGGTCGGGGCGAAACTTTGACGTAACCCAGATGATGGCGAGCCGACCCGCAACTCAGGGGCCTTATGGAGTACCTCGAAGGCGAGACAGCCATTGTTCCGAAGGCATTCAAGCGAGGACTCGCATCGTTTCAAGCGAGCACTCGCAGCGTCGGCCGTCGATCAACTGACGAGCGGTGAAGCGCGCTGGCATTTACAAGCGTGGCATCGAATATTCCAGCCTTATCGCTGGTTGTCGCGCAAGCTCTGGAATAAGCTCGAGTGTTCGCACTTTGCGCGCAATCTTAACAAAATGATCTATAACAATCGCGAAGCTTCTCGAACAAAGAGGCGCGGTTTGCGATGAGCGTTGCTCACAGTCTTTGTGGGTGAAAACCGAATACAGCAACTGTGAAAATTAGAAACGCGCGTGGCAATATGCTATGGTTGGGGCCATAGGTCGGCAAAACTTTTGGAGCTCAAACTCACTCACAAAATATATTTCGTGCTTACGGCTCACTCGGACTTAGACTCACCAAAATTTTCTTCAACGGGACTCACTCGGACTCAGACTCACCAAAGCATTACTCGCTCGGACTCACTCAGACTCACGTCTCAATCTGAGTCTGAGTGAGTCCGAGTGAGTCGACTCATGAGTCCGTTAGCCTAGAATAATTTTTAGGGGCGAAGCTCCTTAGGGTGTGGGTCGTTCCCTCCTTTGTAGTAGTAGTATGTATGTAGCCACCTCTAGTTTATGAATTGCTCAATAGATGGCGTTGTGCGTATATATCCTTGGAAATAATATCACTAGATGGCGTTAGTGGTTTTAGGGACGAAGCTCCTTAGGGTGTGGGTCGTTCCCTTGGAAATAATAGACAGTTATAGTATAGCGGGCTTAGCGGGATAGCGGGCTTAGCGGAATAGCGGGATCGAAGTGCGCATGCGCTGTACGCTAAAAGACCCGTAGCGTGTACCGCACGCACGCTATTTTTCAGATTAAGCGTTACCGTGTTTGCGTAGTCTACGTAGTGTACGTAAAGCATGGCGGCGGATTTGGACGCCCGCTTCGAACTGAATTTAGCGTTGGTGGGGACGGATCCACTTCTTTCGTAGCTAACGACTGTGCAAAATGGCTTCGCTTGCCTTGAGGTAGCTTCGACGACCGAATATTACGGATAACTTAGCCTAGTTTTTGAGATCGCTTCCCATTTCGAACGTCCCTAGGCCTAACTAGAAGATCGGTGTAAGCAAATCTGCAACATAAAAATTCGCGCTTTTGCTGCGTGGTTCATACTTATTTACTTTTATTATTACTAAATAAAAGTACTAATATTGCTGCGCGCGGGGATACAGGCGAGAATTCTCAGTTTTTTTTTACTTTTCAGTCTTTTTAATGCATTCACCCTCCGCTAGAAGACGCCACCGTGCCAGCTTCGGTACGCAAACGCTATCCCGCTAAACTATAACGCGCTGTCCGAAACGAACGTTTGCGGCACGGTAACGCTATTCCCTTAACTCCCGCTATCACGCTAACGCTATACTATAACTGTCTAATATCACTAGATGGCGTTAGTGGTTTTCGTATAGTTGACGATTAAAGAGGATAGTTGGCGCTGTTATAATTGGGATCATCGGGCCGACGCGGTACTCGGAGTCGAGCACCGGAGGTGGACTCCATCGTGATCAACGGTGAGGTGAACTTCACCAGAGAGGAGGTAGTCAGCTCCACAGTGCTCTCGTGTCAGTCGCATGCAAAACCAGGGCAGCCGGTATCTGCGGAGCATGCGGTGGCTCCGGTACTCACGGCGGCACACCCATAGCCAATGACGCGTGGCTTTCACAACTCACAGCAGCGTTCTGTGGCGATGCATGCGGAGGCGAGGCGTTGCGTCGAGCACTGGTGTGGACTTGGGCTTCAGAATAGGTGGCATTGTCTTCCTCTGTCGTGGAACGCGAACTGGCGTTGTCGCTGAGGCTGGGAGCGCCCGGAATACAAGTCGGCGACACTCGTGCCCAGCTCACGATCGAACACCCAGGATCATGCAAAGACGTGACAGTGTTGTCACGTCTTTGCATGATCGAGTGGGCAATCTACAGGGGGGATTCACGGTTACCCGAATGATCCCTCCGAGCTTCGCCCACTCACCATCATTCACTTCGTGGATATGCTGTGATTTTCTTCCGATAATGGTGTCATTGCTCTATAACACCAATGGGGATCTTCGATTTTCAGACCTCTGGCAGCTATCTGGCAGCCAGAGCTAGCCAGAGGGTCAGCGAGCTAGTTCCGGTCGGGACAGGAAATAGCGTCGTGGTCACGTGTGTGGGGAACCCGAGACAACCCGAAGCTGCCCGAAGATTGCAAAATCGAACGCTGGGACAGCCAGCGTAAACGTAAACAAACGCTACCATCGTGGCAGCAAACGAAACGTTGCGCCGCTTGCGCGTTGATTTTTCCTGCATTGCCCGCTTGGAAATATGTGGCTAGGTTTGCCGAAGAGCTGAAATAATATCCTCGAGCAAACGCATTTGCGGTGCGACCTCGTACGCTCGCAAGATCACGCGAAACTCGCCCCGTCCGCGAACAAAACAGCCAGCTGGCGCACGGCGCCTCGAGAACGATGCAAGGTGAGCTGCCGCGCCGCTAACGGCTTAACAAGTTCACGTCTGCTTCGTACATGTAACAGTCACTGCACAACGCGACGCAAAATCTCGCGAAAGTGACCGTGTCCCAACAAGAGCTCGAGGATATACCTTGCACAGCTATCGCGTACTACGTCGCACACACGCGTTGACCAACTTGCGTTTTTTCTTAACTTCAGAAATGCAGTGGTATCGGTACCACGAGTGCGCGTCATATCTAAAATAAACTTCTGCATGACGCGTTTTCGACTCGTTCTGACAGATGTTGCCTGGGCCTCTTTTCCAGTCCTGAGTGGCACTTCCAAAACCTCATGTAGCTCAGCTTTCATTTGAGCTACTATGAGAACCGTGTCCAGGGCTACCATCCTCACGAGCACAAGCGCTACATATTAGCTAACCGCTTCTGGTGTTTCTAATGCCCATGTTGCTGCTAGCATCGTTACGCAACTGTAAAAAACTGCTTATATAAAACATATGCGACTGTTGAACATATGTCTGTGCGAGCAACCTTTGTACATACCTTTAGCGTCATTTCGTAACGTTTCCCTCAATAAAAAAATTACAACACAGTTACCTTCCCTCCGCATATATGCTTCGCACAACATCGATTCCCAAGGTAGTACGTGGGATCTGCCGAATTTTTTTCACGTCGACGTGTCGTAGCGTAACATAATACCATACCACATACACTGGCCCGTAGATGGAAGTAAGCTCGCACGCCGTTCGCGACCAACGAGCATCACACAAAAACAACTGTCGCGATCTCTGTTATTCAATCAGGGCATTCTATCACCATCGAAGACCGAATAGTTAAGTTCTGAAGAGGTTCACTCACGCAAACATACGACGGAGTGAAATGCTACTTCGACCACAATCGTCTTCGCCAAGTGCACTGAAAGCAGTCACGGCACCACAAACGAATACTACTACTAAAAGATAAACTCGAAAGTTGTCCCCATGCGTGCGTACGAACGTGTACATAACTTTTGCGACATGTGCACGACGCAGTTAGCAGGCAACAGTTCGCCGCGTTGTTCACGGAAGGAAGCTTCACGGAAAGCATAACAGAAGCGATAAACAGTAGCTTCAGATGTTCGCCGCCACTCGTAATCGCCCCATCTCGCACGGCGGAACACACTTTAGAAGATAACTGCACGCGTAATGACAAGCGAAGGCGCAGTCCCCAAGCGCCCACATTGCCCACATTGCAATCCGTCGAGTCCGCACAAAGACGGCGGCAAGCGCTTATCCTCTCTGTTCGGCGTCTGCTAGCCCAAAACCACCCCAAAACCTTCCAGAGAGCTTCCACGACTAAATTGTCCTGGACGCTTCTGGCGACCCTC
Source organism: Rhipicephalus appendiculatus (assembly GCA_030522465.1). NCBI lineage: Eukaryota > Metazoa > Arthropoda > Arachnida > Ixodida > Ixodidae > Rhipicephalus > Rhipicephalus appendiculatus. The sequence goes on from JALIZH010018025.1 coordinate 6,362, forward strand.
GGGCTCCCCGCGGGTCTCCAGAACCGTCCAACCCGAGAAAAACGAACGCTAACCGGAAGTGCGCCGCGGGAGCGGCGGAGCCACCCGAGAAAATCGAGCGCGCTCTGGCTGGCTCTGGCAGCCCGCCGGTAGCCAGAAGTGGAAAATCGAAGAGCCCTAATATATCACAGGTCATTTTTCATGACAAGAGATGACAACATAAGATATATTTATCAAGAACTTTATTCGAAGAGTTGGCAAGGCAGGGAGGTCAAGGCACTCCCCTACGTAATTCGCGTCCCAGATGAAGAAATCTTGAAATGGTGTAGAAAGACACTGCTTTGGAACACGTGTAAGCAGACGTCAGTATAAACGTAATCCAGGAAAGGCTGATAGTAATGCTTAAGATGAGTAGATATGACCATAGGTCGGCGAAAACAAGTTGAACTCACTGAGGCTCACTCACGAAATATATCTTGTGCTTTGGACTCACTCGGACTCAGACTCAACAAAGTTTCTTGAGCTGAACTCCCTCGGATTCACACTCACGAAAATTTTCTTCAACCGGACTCACTCGGACTCAAACTCCCCAAAATGATACTCACCCGGACTCACTTAGACTCAAACTCACGGCTCAATCTGAGTCTGAGTGAGTCCGAGTGTGTCGACTCATGAGTGAATTCGTGGACCTATGGTTGGGGCGAACACAAACGAGAGCATGCGCCATACCTTCTTTTCTAACATCAGTCCTGCCACTCTCTTTCCATTCCAGTGAACATGCCACTATCTACAACTTTAAAACTTGTGTAGACCAAAGCTTAAGGCCGTAGGCTTGATGACTATAAAAGGAGAAGCTGCCTACGAGGCGGAGCATGTGGCATGTGGCCGTAGAAACCAGATAAGTTTAGGATGACCCAACTTGAATTTGGGAGTGAATAAACCTAATTGGGGGGGGGGGGGGTCGATATAGACGTGGGCAACATACGCACGAACTTGCAGGACAAAGGCGTCATTAGGCAGCCAAGCGTGCACGAGAGAGCGTCTCAGGGAGCGTTTTCTGCTACTAACTTAACATTTTAGCACCAAGCCGAAGCACAAATATTCATCGCGGAACTACTGGCTCTACGTGCGCCTGGCTGTTTATTATTAACGCGACAGCATTAAAGAGCTCGTTTCGCAGAAATTCCGGAGCTGGTGTCGGCGGCATGGGTGTCTTTCGTTGGCCGAGATCGAAAATTCAAGCTACATGCAATCAAAGATAGGAGCCGGAGGGTGTTCGCACTTTGGCTTTACTTGCGGCGTGGTTTAGGTCTCCATGGAGAAGCGAAGGCAGGCTACCTATTGGGGGGGGGGGGGTGAAAGTGTTCGTGCGTGCGTGTGTGTGTGTGTGTGTGTGTGTGTGTGTGTGTGTGTGTGTGTGTGTGTGTGTGTGTGTGTGTGTGTGTGTGTGTGCGCGTGCGTGCGTGCGTGCGTGCGTGTGTGGGTGTATGTTTGTGTGTCCGCGCGCACATAGGTCGGCAAAAAAAATGCGGAGCTCACTCAGACTCACTCATGAAATATAGTTCGCCCTTGGGGCGCACTCGGATTCAGATTCCCCTAAATTTTGCTCACCCGGACTCACTCGGCCTCAGATTCACTAAACTTTTCCCAGACGGACTCACTTGGACTCACTCACTAAAATATTACACACGTGGGCTCACTCTGACTCAGACTCAAGGCCCTATCTGAGTCTGCGTGAGTCTGAGTGAGCCGACTCATCTGTGCGTTAGCGTGCAATCGTCTTCTTCGAACTTGGTGTCAATGCTCTTGTACGCCAAATTCTCGCGTAATTGGTGCTCTACTTGGCGCCTTTCGATCTTGCGCCTTCAGATATCAGATATCAGTGGTTGCAATCCGATAAGGACATTTTTATTGAAGGAGAGTACTAACATGAAATATTTTTATCAAGAATTTCCTGCGTAACTGACGCCTCTGATCAATAAATATTGAGCTGGCGTATGAACGCTGGTGCTATGAAGTATGTGTGAGTCGGCGTGAGTAAAAACGTGAGCCTGCCTAAGGCTGATAGTAATGCTGAAGTTGAGTAAATAGAACCATAGATCGGCAACAAAATGTAGAGCTCCCTCGGATTCACTCAACAAATATATTTTGCACTTGGTCTCAAACTCACCAAAATATTACTCACCCGGACTCACTCAGACTCATAGTTCAATCTGAGCCTGAACGAATCTGAGTGAGTCGACTCATGAGTGAGTTTGCCGACCTAAGTGTGTGCGCGCGCGTGCGTGCGTGCGTGCGTGTGTGTGTGTGTGTGTGTGCGTGTGTGTGTGTGTGTGTGCGTGCGTGCGTGCGTGCGTGCGTGCGTGCGTGCGTGCGTGCGTGTGCGGGGATATCGCCATCGCGTCCAACGCCTACAAACAAAGCTTAAGTGTTCCCAAGTTTTTTTTTAAGTTTCAAAATATAAGCTCCACGCAGCTTCTTACTTTGACGGCACGTGTAAAGGCTGATCCCGGGCTCCGTTGCGTACGTCCTGCGTTGTGGTACTGCGCACTGGTCCACCATATAAAACGCCTTCAAAGACACCGATTGCGTATTGAAGTGTTAAGTGTTGCCAAAACCACAGCCGAAGCAGGAAAACCTCCCACGATTTAATCAGAATTGCAACGGAGGTGGCAAATTTCATTCTGCAGCGTGCGCTTGATGCTCTCGAAGTAGACGTCGCTGCCGCTTTATCCTGCTTAGCCCGTCACGCCGACGGGGGCACCAGCTTTCGAGTGGTGGGTCTCGCGCCCAATATGTAAATGATGTGGATATTGTCGCGGCGTCGTGATCGCTGCTCTCGCAATCGGCCTACGCAATACAAAAGACCACACACCTATCTCAATAAAATAGATGCGATGGACGAAATGGCCTGTTAGGCTTGCATTGCCGTCTTCGATATGGACCTTGCTTGAATTTACAGTTGCGACCTACGTTCTGCTTGCACAAAACCGCTGCCATACATGCTAAGCCTAGTGGTAAAACGTCAAAGACGCGTCGCGTTCTATTTATTTATAAATTGTTTGGTTTTCTAGTATTTGACTAATATGTTAGCATTAACCCTTTGCGGTCCGTCGTCGGCCCCTGCCCGACAACGCAACACGGTCGCAGCGGCCCGTAATCGGGCACTGCTGGAAAAGTTCTATTGCGGTTGATTTACGCGCGTGTTTTGCCACTAAAATATGCCTCATCTTTAGAAGAGCAATTAAGCCTCTTTTACTTAAGCTTTGAGTCGTTCAGTTTCGGATCAGAATGGACGGAAGGTGGGAAAGGGTTTCGGACCGCAAAGGGTTAAAGTAGAGCTGTGCGCCGCCGCGCCGCGCCGCCGCCGCTGTCTGTTTTTGCTCACGCCGATCGCGCCGCCGCCGAAGTTTCCAGAGTGACCGCGCCGCCGCCGCCGCCGCGCAATAATTTCGGCGCGCCGCCGGTAGTCTTTCATTTTAACCCAAACGGAGAATCGGGGCATAAAATACATCACTTCACTTGGCAAGGTTTTCTCGATGTGTCGGTGTAATGAACTCTCCATTTCAGCCGCCGCTGATTGGAGGAAGCTCGGCCAGCAGCGCGCCATCTCTTTCCGATTCTTCCTCTTCAACGTCATTATGACGTCACGAAGTTTTCAGAACTCTTGACTCAAGTTAGAGGAACGGAATGCGCTTCAACCATAGAGGGAAAAAAATAGTCGAGAGCACGCCTAGCATCCATAGTCAACCTCCTCTGAAGCCACTACCACTTCGGCCTCGTGTTACAATTCCCATCATGCTCCTGTTTGTTTTCCTTTTTCTTGGTGAGCTCATGTGCAAATGAAATAAAATTCACGAGCGCGCGCGTCTCACGTCCACAGACCAACCTCCTCCGACGCTACTCCCCCCTCGTGCTCCAAGCTCTAGTCAAAGTTTCCAGCATACTCCTGTTTCATTTTTTTTATGGCTGGGGAGTTATTCTCGATGTGTCCCCCCTAGTAGGCTGTCCATTTCGGCCGCAGCTCAGTGGCTGGAGTTCACTGACCAGTGCCCTCCCTGTTTCCGGATCTTCTTCCGGAACGTCATTTTGATGTCACAAAGCTTTCACAACTCTCGACACTAATGAGAGGGACGGAATGCGCTTCAACGCAACGAACGCAGCGCCCAGACACCCGAGGCGGTGCACCAATTCTGATTGTGTAAGCCATCGAATTAGGTTTAATGCGGCCGCCCCTCCAACGCACCTGCGAAGGTCGGTACGCATTCCCTGCATGGTTCTCAAACATCTGGGACAGATTCATAAGCAAGTTCAGACTTGACAAGTTCCTGTTCCTGTAAATTTCGTCCACTTTCTTCTGCTTACGCTGGGAATGTGCTGGCGGGTTCGGTGCATTGACGTGGTATATATATATATATATATATATATATATATATATATATATATATATATATATATATATATATATATATATATATATATATATATATATATATATATATATATATATATATATATGTATATATAATCTGGGCTTTAACGTCCCAAAACCGGGGTATGATTGAGGGACGCCGTAGTGGAGGGCTCCGGCGATTTTGACCATCTGGTGTTCTTGAACATGCACTGACATCGCACAGTACACGAGCCTCTACCATTTCGCCTCCATCGAATAGCGACCGCCGCGGCCGGGATCGAACCCGCGACCTTCGGGACAGCAGTCGAGCCCCCCTAACCGCTACACCACCTCGGTGGACGCATCGACGTGGTCAAGAGCAAAACATCACGGCCAACCGCTTTTACGAGTAACTGAATGCGCTCTGCCGAAATGGACTTTGGACATCATCTTCAGATGGACACATCGAGAATAGCTCCCCGGAAGTTGTATATATCTTTGTTTCCTCCAGAAGTCTCAACAGTATTGCTTGACCTCAACGCTGCGGCGTCCTACAGCCTTAAAGGGGGACGACCCAAGCCACTGGATAGCATAGTAGTGGAGTCTCGGGACCTACTACATTGTGCATAGATAAATCAAATAGATAAGTAATATATATCGCTAGTTTAGAGCACTTTTTTCCTAAATTGTTTTACTCGAGAAAGTCGACAAATAATTAGACAAGTAAAGGCAATGAAACACTTACAATAACCGATAGCTGAGCTAGTTGGTAGGTATTCATGTTAAAAAGACACGTGAACACACAAGGGTGAAGTCAAGAGAGTGACCAGTTATCTCTCATGTTGACCATCACGCGCAACTGACTGATAGGTATCGCCTCTTGCCCGGGAATACGCTCATAAGTATTTTAAGTGCGGAGCAATTTAAGGGCCCGAGCAGTCGTTTGCAGTCATCGCAAGCTGTCGTCGTATGCTGCCGTAGCTTGGCGTAACGCAGGAAAAACCACGAATAGTATAGCCATCAGTCGCATATTGAGCGCACGCTCCCGCCAAGGAAAAGGCTTCTTCCTCTTGTTCTTCGAGCGCCTTGATGATGATATGAAGTGCGGAGCAGTTTAGGCGCCCGGGTTGTCGTATGCTGTCGTCGGTTGGCGTAACGCAGGCAAAACTAAGTATAAAAATAGAAAAATAAAGGAAGCAAGCAAAATATAGAAAAAGAGAGAAAGAAAGGAATAAATAGGAACAGTAGAAATGGCAAGAAAGAGAAAGAAATAAATAAAGAGAGAGGAACAAATCAGTAAACATTGAAAAAAAAAAGACAGAAAAAAAAGGAAACAGAAAAAGAAAGAAAGAGAAGAGGAAAGAAAGAGAAAACCGAAGAGAAACAAAGAAGGCTGCCCAACTCCGCACTTTCTTCAAAATTGGGACACCAGTGCGAAGCTGCGTTAATCTTTTTTACAGCGAAAGCTGTATATGGCCAGGAGAAACGAAAAACCGCTCGGCATCTGTGTCACGAGCGGTCTCCATTGGCTGTGCTATCAGTTACGTCGTTCTGAGCGTCGTAGCCGTGGCGCCGAGCACACGCGCATCAGTTTCGACTGAGAGCTTCCACATGCGTCGTCGAACAGCACCGTGTGGCTCACTGCGTGCATGGCAGAGACGCACTGAACGGGATCGTCGGGGTCCATAACTTCGGCAGTGGCTTCGATCTCGTCTTCGTTAATAGGTTCGTCGTCAGGGGTGGCGTCTAACGTGGCGGAATCCACTCGTATCTTGTGATGTCGGTACAAAGGCGTCTCGATGAGGTACTGTAGCCAGGCTTTGATGTTGCACTTCTTGACGAGGCCCACGGCCGCCTGGATCATCGGCGCGCGCGGCTGTGTTACACAGCCGCGCGCGCCGATGATCCAGGCGGCCGTGCGAGGCCCCGCTTGTAGGTAGGCTTTGCGAGTAGACGGCGCTTGATATGTACCTCGATTGCTACGTCGTGGGCGATGTTACGCGGCAGACATTGCGAACACCTACTTCTTGCGTTCCTGCAAATAATGGACCGCGTTCGGGACTCCACGCATGAACGCTGTGTCTCGGTCAAGCGCGTCTCTCGCGAAGTCATCCCTCTCTAGTTGTCGAGTGATGGTGCTTGTAACATCGTTGGTACAGAATGTGACGGTCTTTTCGACGACGTTCAACCGTATCACTTTCATGGCCATGTACAAGATGTGAGCCGGTTCCACACCTCGACGGGCGGAGCACACACGGTTGACCAATGAAGCTGAAACGTGCGGCCCGGTGTGTCACCGTGTAACAACAGTGAAAGCTCGTACTAACCACAGTGGTTAACGCATTGCGAAACGCATTTAACCGCTGAATACACTCCTCCAAGACCGTGATCGTGCGAGGCACAATGTGCGGCATGTGAAATAAACACTGTGGTAAACCGAAGCCAAACGTGTGTCTAACCTCATTAAGAAGCGCGAACATGTAACCAATAATTGTGGAAGGCTTCAGTGCAGCGTCGGGTTGAACCCACTGCTAAACATCGGGGCCGCAGATTTCAGCTTCGCTGGTTAACCATTTGTAAGGAGTGCTTGGGCGGTTATTTTTTTTTTCTACCTGCTTTTCCGCCGCTGGACTATTTTTCAGTTCGCGGCGTTTGCGGTGTCTTGAGAAATTCTCTTGTCCTTGTTTGCACGCCCTTCTTTTTAAGGGCCCCAAAGCAGCCTCTGAAAATACAAAATCAAGCGCGTTATTCTCTCTCGGCGTTTCTCGTTTTTTTTCCCTTTTTTTCTTG